>OX388311.1:9008805-9162950 GCA_947579605.1 Athripsodes cinereus
TTACGGAAAAGAGAAAGAGAGACCTATTCTTTGATTTGGCAATAAATCAAAATTACTACTTTTACAATTCTACTGCCTACAACTTGGGTAGTTCTGAACATAAATCAAAACGTATGAACAGAAAATGTGGAATATCATCTGAATTGACGGTAAATAGATTCAGAGATTAACATTTGACAATGCTGTAAGACTATCACAGGTGAATGTTATTGGAATGTAAATACGCTGAAATAGATACCTCCTCTTTAAAATTTGCGTAGGAAGAGACGGAATAAATTAATCTATTTAAAGCAAGAGTTTCATATTAAATGAATGAATGAAACGTTAGTTGGACAGCATCGATAGATCGTAAGCAAACCTGATTGTGATTTAATCCTATTGAAGTTTTCGAGGTTGAGCCAGTATTTAACCAGAAATATTGGCGATGAAAGTGAATTGTAATATCGTTATACCGCTGCATGGAGTGTTTGTTCATTATAGATACAAATTTAGTATTTGAACTTTATGCAACGTTTTCGTGTACCACAAAGTTAGGCTTGTAACATAAGATTAATGTTCTACCTAGGATAAACTCCCAGGTACGTAGTACTTTACAAATACATATAAAGGTTTAAGGTTTAAATAATGAAAATAATACGCGCTCTTGATGTACCTATAAAATTGTATTTGTCATACTTAAATATTCACAAGGCGTTTTGTAAAAGCTCTGTATCCATGCAGCATTTCAACCACAAAAAATGAAAAACCCTCTTCAAAAATAGTCTATTTATAAAAATATAAATGACCACTACTAATGAGAGGAATGGTCAAATATTCCAAATCCGATTATTTGTGTAAAATTATTAATAATTTTAAAGACTTATTTATATTGTCTCTAGGCTCGGCGTGAGGTTAAGTTGAGTTCTGCAAACATTAAGTTAGCACAATATCCAATTCCGTTGGATTACAGTTTATTGTTCCAAGAGAGCGTGCTCGTGGTAACCTTTAGCCAAAACCACGGCCCCAGCAAATAAGTTTTCTGGCTCCACATTGTTCACGTGAACCTTAATAATGTTAGTTAAATACATTATTATAACCACCAAAGTCTGAGAATTTGCGTTGTTTTAATATAACCCGAGGTATAAACGACTTATAGCCACTAACCCATTATAAGCTAGGTAATTGAACGCGCATTATAATAAGAAAAAATTATATATGGTTGGTTGGCATTTTATCTATCAAAATATAATTATATAATATATAAATATTTCAGGAATCCAAAACAACATCAAATTTTTAAGTTTTAATTATGTTCTATCAGGTTATATTATATTTTATACATAGATGTGAGAAAAATCTTGATAGTCAAGCAATAGGTCTAAAATGTAAGACAAATGTTTTATTTTTCAAATAATTTTATCTACATTATTACTTCAAAATATAAATTAATATGATTATATGAATGCGCTTGCATCGTGGTGTCAAAATTATAAGGTACATTTCCATTTCCACTACCGCGATAGCTTTGTATTAAGATAATGGATTACATACACATCCGCAAATAAATTTTCAAGGTTTCCTTGCTGTGTCTGGAAGGCTATTTAAGAATTTGATAGGTTAGTGTAAAGTTAATCAATTTGAATTAATCCAGGGATGCTCTAAGGGACACTCGGCAAAGGTTTCGTTCCCACTCTTTTCTATTTGTTTTCGAGTACCCTGTAAAACGTAGATGATCGAACTATTTAAGATATTTTACGTATTATATTCAGTGGTGATACGCATCCTGATTGTATTATTTTTTAGTTGACACGGAGAGTACTGCTTGGATATGTATTGTATGCAGCTGGTTTACTAGCTACCACATTTGTGGGATATTTTGTGATGGTATACTAGTACTAGAAGTAGTAATATTAAATTAACAATGAAATACAACTGAATCCATGTTTCGATAATAGGTTCGTTATACGTTCTTATACTTACACAATAATAAAATCTAATACGAATATCGTTACAATACCTTAATGCAGAACTATCCTAAGTTCAAATTTTGGTCAAAACGGGTTAAATTTTAAGAATTAAGAAATTGTAATAACATATACGAGATTATTTAATGAATGAGAGTAATATTAGATTCGTATGTCAAAATTTGCAATACACATAGGTATGTTTAATATTTCTATTACAAAAACAAAATTTTAAACTACTCCTGTGAAAAATTTCTCTTAGATACTTAGGATAGTTCTGCATTAAGGTGGCGATATATTCAGTTTATCGTTGAATACTTGCTTATTAGATTAGAAGCTTTTGTTCGAGGCTTTCTTTTTTATTACCATTTCATGATATGCGAAAATTAACACAGCCAGGTAATTTGTAAGAAATCCATTCATTCCATCATAAATAATTATCCCACTCTATTATAATTGAATAACGATTTCTTGACTGTGGAAGAATCGTATAAAACATATTGCGATCCTTAATAAAGTAGTGTTATTCAAAATAAAAATAATAAATTATGAGAAATCGACAAAGGTTTGTAGCGTTGAATATTGATAGAAAAATTGTTTCCATTATCACTAAGACTTCAATAGTGAAACAGTTACATATATGTAATAGCTGACGAGAATTTATGAAATCAGTGTTGCTTGAAATGTGTTTTGCGGCTTCAAAAATAAATAATGTATTTTATTAGGTACACTTTATGTCTTGCGAGACGTGATATTTTGCACTTCAAATTTAAAGTTATTCAATACATCAATAGAATAAAAATAATCAAACCATAAAAACTTATTTTGTAAATAATATGTATGTAATGATTTCATGTTCCAAAATGGAATTTTATATTAGGTACTGCTGGTTATAATTTGGAAACAAAAATATACAAAGTGTATATTCTGAATTTCATAAGAATCTTTTAACGTGAGTTAAATGAAGTTATACCATAAAATGAAAAAAATAATCTTTATTTTAAATCCAAACCTCACACTTATAATATAATATTATTTTTTATGTATATATTGAATAAATTTGATTTGCTTTCTTAATTAAATGAGAACTATTTTACAAATATCAAGAGATAACTTAAAAGAAAACGTGTCAGGGGTTTTCTTATAAACTCAAATGTAAATTTATAAACCTTTCACAGTAAGCTAAACGCTTGTGTTGTAAAAAGGGAGTTTGCCGGCACCTGGAATCGGACCGCGAACCTTTGGTGCATGAGGCCGAGACTCCAGGGCGCGGAAGAATTCTCACTAACTGTCAGACGAGATTTGCGAAGGTTCAACATTTAACATGTTAAGAAGAAGTAGTACTGACAATTTATGAATGAAGAGAGAAATATGTACCTACAAATAAATAAGCATCGACATAGGTACTTATGATTTGTTAATATTTTATTTCCATAAGGTACCTATTATGTTTATTTTTTATTCCTCTCACATTTTTACAATTTTTATTTAAATTTATTTATGTAAATGAGAATTCAAATGAAGTGTTGTAAATTAAAATAAAAGTTTTTCATCGTTAATTTACAGAATAATTAAAAAAAAAATCTTCATATCCTGTTATTTATTCACGAAAGATTGACAGATCAGAGGTACTTATAAAGAATTCAAATGAAAATAACAACTTAATAATTGTTCAGAAATTAGTTTGAAAGAGTCTCAGAGTTAAGAAATCAGAACTCATTAGTAAAATAATTATTGTTACCTTCAAAACTACGTATATTTAATGAACCTTTTGATATATACTACTACTACTATACCATCACGGCATATCCCACAAGTGGGGTAGCCAGCAGATCAGCTGCATGTAAGAAACATGCAAACTGTCCTCTTCGTGCCAGTATAAAATCAAGGCATTCAGGATGGATGGCAAACCTCAACGCTGAATTTAAGTCTTATTTTTTGATATATATATATATATATATTTTAGTTTTATAAATAAACGTAGTATGTTCTCATTGATTCAAGTATTTTGTAGTGATTCAAGTTCTACTTATTTTATGTCATGGGCTTTTCCAAAGGTCTTTAATAGAATAATATCATTTTAATCGTTTTGAATTAAAGTTCAAAAAAAATATAAAAGATTTCTCAAATGATTGACACTCGAAAATCAAATTTAGGTAGATATAAAGTTGATCAGCTAACTGACAAATGTACAAGAAATAAATTAACTACGTCTAATTAAATATAGGAATAGATAAATAAATAAATTTTAAATTGGTTGTCTTTCTAAATACTCGTATTATAACATATTATATGGATATTTCTTATGCCACTTTAAAAGAATGTATATCAAAAGAAAAATATCAATATTCTCGTACGAGTATATGCACTATGGAAATAGTATCACTAATCTAACCTTATCTTGAATTTGTGTTCAACAGGATCAAAAAAACATCATCTGCTCCATTTCCTAACACAAGTCTAAATTGAGGTATGATAAGCAATGGGCAAAAGGCAGATGTCATGACTTTGTAATATAAAAGAGTGGATCAGAAAATCGATAGAAGAGTTATTTCACGTTGCGTAGGATAGATATGCATGACTATAAATTAAATGACGTAGTGTTTTACTTTTTCCAGAGATTATCAAAAATTAAAATTGGCCCATTCCATTTTCAGAGACTTAATAGTATTTTGCATATTAACTAATTATACCTCAATACATTACCTACACATATAGTGCGGAATAAAAGTAAACACCACAATTTACATTTTAATTTCTGTCATATACCTACGTGAAGGTTGTATTCTTTGTGAAACCTTATAAACACTTAACAGATTATATGTCGTAATACTTATAATACGCTTTATACTGTGTAGGACGGATGAACTTAACGATAAAGTCCAGTGGAACGTTGAGATAAGTTTCACAGTCAGCGGTATTTACAGTTTTGTAGTTGAAGGTACCACTACTAATACTACATTATAATACTTATACAGCTACTTGGTAATAAGAGCTTCGTGAAGGAAACTATTAAGTGCCAGCTACCAACTATAAAAGAGACAACAATATACAGTGAACACGATTCAGAACAAATTCAACTTTTAGAAAAATAGTTTAACGTAACTTGTTCGGTCAAGTCTTCTCCTCAGATCCGACGTTTTCTTTTTAAGCTTTGATTCTTTACTTGTTGTGAGTTTATTATACTTTAGTCGGTAGTTTTCTCAGCACTTTTTGAATTCCGCTGAAGATGTCTGTGAATTTAAATATTATGTAAATTGAGTTAAAATTTGTTGCAACCAACAACGGACAGTTTAGATTAAATTTTTATGATCTTAAGTATCTATTTAGAGACTTTATTTTGCTCTCGTTTTCATAAGGTATAGGGTCACTATTTAATACTTGAATTATTTACATATTTTAGAGCTAAACTTAATATTTCTCACTTCAAAAGTAAGTTTCTGTTATATTAATAAAGAGAAAATGCAAGCAAGCAAAACATAAATTGAAGCTGACAATAGAACGTAAATAAGCTTAGAAAATGCTTTAATTTGAATGCTTCAAGAATATTTCATGTTGCTATGCAAAAACCTATGATATATTGAAAATTTATGTTATTCATAAACTATAATTGAAATAGTAATGGGCTGGTGAATGATTTTTGATGGACCCCGGAAATTTCGTAATAAGAACAGACCACGGAAGCACATAAACAATGAGCTGATAACATTAATTTCATTTATTTTTATTCTTTACTTACATCGGTTATTTCATTAAGTATCATAAAATTTATATACAATTCAATGCACAGAGGGCAAGTTTTTTTCTAGATTGCGATATCTTTTAACAAACTCAGCCCTGACATAGCCCTGGTTAGGGGAAAACAATAGGTGCGTGTTGCTCGAGATTAGAAATTGTGGAAGAGTTTTTTAGAGGTCTTTATCCAGCAGTGGATAGACAAATGTTGGTAGTAAGTAAGCATGTAATTCAAAAACAATTAATGTTATGTGCTGTAAGGTACGGATACAAAAGATTCTTTATTTTGCTGTAAATTATTATTACATTACAATACATTCATTTATTACTTTATACTAAATTGCTACAATATTGATAACAATATTAACACGGTTTAGTTCGTGCTTTTAAATAATTAATCACCTCTTTATTACATGCTGCTTTGTGGTTGTTAATTTCTAGGCATTTGATAATAATGATACGATTGTATTTTGGGAAAGCAATAAACTATTATCTACCGTAATAAAAAGAAAATGTTCTTCTAACTATTCATAGTCATGGGTTTCAGTATAAAAAAGTTAGGAAATTTTAAGTTTTAAACGCAATCTTTCACGATTGTTAGCAATTACCAGGTAATAACTTATTTTTTTGGAAGAATTCTCATTCATTATATACCACCCCTTTAAATAGAATATTAGTATTTTAAGAACTTTGTAGAAAGAAACGACTCAATTGGCACAGACACCCGTTTCTGTCCAGTGGGTACACGCATGAGTAGCGATGAATGGCGAATGGGAAAATAAATAATTTTATAATTGCTTTTAACATGCAGTAAAATTTATTATGCATAGTGTTTAAACTGGTATTATAATATGACTAGTATAAAGTTATAATGTATTATTTGTCTAGATCTTTCTTGTACTGAAATCAAAGTTTCACTAGTAAGCGAGTAGATATTTTATAAATAAAAAAGAATTAAATAATTACATATGTTTTACAAAAAACAGCTTGCTTGACTTATCATTTATCAACAGTATCGCAGAAATGAATAAATCATATAACAGAAAAAATAAACAGGTAAAAATTTAAAACTTTTTATTCATGAAAACTCAAGTGTTAGTAGCAAAAGTTTACAAAACAAACAGTAGGTACTAA
This sequence comes from Athripsodes cinereus, assembly GCA_947579605.1. NCBI lineage: Eukaryota > Metazoa > Arthropoda > Insecta > Trichoptera > Leptoceridae > Athripsodes > Athripsodes cinereus. The sequence continues at coordinate 9,015,618 of OX388311.1, forward strand.
GAACATTTTTATGTAATAAAATAACTTCATATTGTAGTCAATTTCAATGCAGTGTACGTTTCTCTATAAAAATAATAAAAATCGTAATAATAAAATTATGTACGAAATTTATTTTATTTTTGTACCAGAAAGCTTTTATTGCCACAAATATTTGTATTGTAATGCTAAAAACAAATAATGCATTATTTTTTTTCTGAATACAAACCGATTTTATTTCTTCGATAGATAGGTTAACATTCATTATATTATTATTGTATATTTTATGAGAGAAGGAAATTTAGTAGGAAATTTTTGAGCGTACATAAATGATATTGTGTACAAAAAGGACTGAAGAAAACATACTGTTTATTTTCAATTTTCAAATATATTTTTTTTCAGTTATGAATTGATTAATTTTCAGAATATACGCACTTTGTGTAGTTCTTTACAAATATGGCTAGTTTAAAAATATTTGAATGAGGCACATTTTTTTTGGAAATAAATGATTTTAAAGTTAATGTTTTCAATTTTATCATCGTATTTTCACCTGAACATTATGTAATCTTTGTTATACAGAAAAGACGATGGTCTTAACTCATGTAGAAGTACAAAGTAAATTATTAAATGAGTGTCATTTCCTTACCTATTAAGAAACGATAAGCAGTCTTTTATTAAACAGCGGGTACACAGTTGCGTTTAAAAAGCGAAAAGGTGCAAAAGAAATAATTTAACAATAAAATAAACAACACTATTTGGGTAGCATCTTAGAAAGTTTTATTCAAAACGGGTTTCGGATGTGGTATAAAATAAACAGATTACCTCATTATCGCACGCGTTGTACGTAAAGAAATTGGTTTTTTTGTAAACCGTGGTAGTCTCGCGGTTAAAAATGAAAATGTATTTTAAAACGGATACCATCTTCTGTAATGCAATTTGTTAGAGGGGCGTATCGTTGCTGTAGCAAACTGGATAATGTAAAGGAGAAAAATATTAGGTTAGCGTAAATTTTACAATAATCCAATAGATACAATACATAAACATATTACTACGATAAAATATCCATAAATAGGGAGTTTTGATATAATAAACAAAACAGTGATGGTTAATAACAAATTTGCCAAACGCGTGTACGAGTAAGAAAACAATACTCCTATTCTGCGGGCATAATTTAAAGGTACACTTTTTTTTATTTTCTTAATTATTTTCATATTAGAACTGCTTCTTTTTTAAATGATTCTGCTGATGTGAATACTTATGTAGGGTGATTCAAAATGACGGTTCCCATATGAAACTGGCTTTATTTTATTGTTGTTGAATTGTAAAAAAATAAATTGGAAAGAAAAAATAAATTGACGATTTGGAACAGAATAAAAGTATGATTTAAATGGCGAAAAATAATAGATCTTTCCAAGGGTCGAATTGTTTTGAATTTTCTAATACTCTAATAGTCTGATCACATTGTTATCTAAAATTTGTAATTTTTTATGCCACATCGATTTCTTTTACCTATCTTACCTTTACGATTTTACCTAACTTACCTTTACGATTTCTTATCCAAAACTTTTTTATACTTTATTTTATATTGTAACACCTGATTAATATTAAACTGTTTGTTCAATTCCTGTTTTTTTATTTGTCTTATTTTTTGAATCTGTAAATAAATAAATAAAATAAATAAAAATGTTAGAATAGTGATTTAAATTCTTATATTTTTTTTACTCTTTCAAAGAATTGAAACATTATCTCAGTAAAACATTCAACAAAGTAAGATAATAGTTAATATTCGAAGAAAATTTTAAAATAAGTCGAGAGTAAAATATTTGCGAATTGTAACATTTGCGAAACGTGAACACTTATTTTTAACGGAGCGTGACTATTGTGTAAAATATAATAATAATTCGATTTGTCGATTTGTCTAACGATTTCCTCGCTACCCTCGAGACAAAGAAAACTTTACACGAAGTTTCAGTCCAACTAATAACATAATTATTAATTTTATAATAGGTTGGAACCTTTAGAAATTAAATCGAACTACGTCAAAGTGTTCCACGTGAATGCAGCTAAACACTCAAACATACAAATAAGCCGCTTGAAAATATTACGTAGAGGTTATAGATGGCAGAAAATTCTCTTGGTGTTTTTGAACAAATTTATTACGGTAATATTGATGGTGGTATAACGATGTTATACATATCTACATAATATATTAAAACCAGCCAAAGCCAATGCGTAAGTATTGGAAACATCTACACTCTCTCTAAACTCTACACAGGTTTTGTTTTAAAATATGAGATCAAAATTATGTCAGTTAAAATCTTATATTTAACATAACATACAATGACTTTATCGCCAGGATAGAGATTCTCCTTTGATTCTGTCTCTTTTTGATGATATATTTTTTTTGACTTTCTTTGTGTTTTTTTGTTTATTTGTTTTTTTTTCTTTTGTTTCTTTAATTTTTCCTGCTGAGACCGCCTTGGCCAAAAGCTGTTATGGTCTCAGTGCAAGGTGATGTTTTTTTATTATAATAATATAATACTTCTATCGTCCACCAGGATAGTCATCATCATCATGGCGCTACAACCCTGTGTGGGTCTTGGCCTCCTCAAGAAGACGCCTCCACTCCCTCCTATCCATCACCTCTCGTCGCCAATTGGTCACGCCCGAAGCTCGCAGGTCCTTTTCCACCCCGTCCATCCATCTCAACTCTGGCCCCCCGACGCTTCTTCTGCCACTGGGCTTTGTGGAATATATTCTTTTGATTGTTGATGTGCCGTTCATCCTTTCATGAACCAGGATAGTAAGAAGGTTTTTGTTCCTGTAGCTCTGTAAGTGATCTCCCATGATTGTACTATTTCATAGAACATCATGGAAGAATCAACTCGAATAATGTTGGGGTTCTACATTTTGAATATAAATTTATTTTAATATTTTATGGTTTTTGTTATTTAATGTTATATTTAAATTTTATTGTTAATCTTATATTGTGTTCAAAATGTAGAATCTAATATTGTTTTGTTAAATAAATGAAATATGAAATAATAATATACAATCGGGGTGCCGCAGAGGTACCAACTCTTTCGCGTTAATATCCATAATGAGACTAGCTCGATCTGTGTGAAAAGTCATATATGTTATGTTTTATTATTTCATACCACATTGTATCTTTCATTTCAAATATGTATTCAGAAGAAGGGAGTTTTTTCCAAAACGCCTCACTTCAAAATAAACTATATTAAGTCATTATTATAAGGTACTAATTAGAACCCATTAGTTTGGTTTAATTAAGACGATTAACTCGCAATTTGTTCATAAACATATACATAACTACTAATATTTGATTACAAATAATGTACAGTAAAGATTTGATTTAAAAAATACCATAACTATTGTAATAAAAATAATACCAATGAAAAAATGTTGCGACTGTTACTGAACAGATACCTTATTCGCTCATTAAAATTCAACTGAAATAAAAGCTTTTACAACGGATAAATAAGATATATTTTTTGTTGAATCCAAAAAAATTGGTATATATAAATTAAAATCAATCTTTTTTTTTTTATTTTTAATGTCAATCTTCAGGAAGGGATTGTTTACTCACAATACATTCCTAGCGGCATAATATTCAATAATTATTCATATTCTTGTACTGTATTTTTCCAATCATTGGTGATAACTCCGTGTTTGTGTAGCCACGTTTTTTTTTACTTTTCTGAGAAGCTTTTCAAGGATGAAAGCAAATTAATATTTATATTCTCAGTTACATAATTATGTAATGAAAAAAAATGTTAAATTTTTTATTTAGAATAAGATTAAAGGATTAACAAGGTTGTATCTTTTTTCATTCATCATTTCATTGTTTGTAGTTATATGAGAGCTTTGAGAGTGTTGTTCATTGAAGAGGTTACTCATGTTGAGCAAATTGGTGACTAAATTTTACTATTGAATCAGAAATGAATTGAATTGAAAGTTGATATTTTCAACCGACGGTACAAATTCATGATGAATTAATTATAAATAAAACACATATTTATGTATAGTATATCCACTGTGATTTGTTTTGTCGAGATTAATACTTAAATTCTCAAATTCAATTTTCGAACATTCAGATATCTTGAAATATTGTGAATCGTTGCAGTGAAATTAACCTAATATTTTTTTTAAATAGAATTGGTGATAAAATGAAATAGAAAAAGTACAGTTATTGTTATTTTTGGTCATAAAAATTAAAGTATGAAATAATTTTAATAAGAATTCCCTGAATTTAGTTTAAGATATTTTTCTCTATAATCAAAATACGCAAATAAATTACGTAAACTTTAAAAAAAAAAATATTTTATTTTTGGCTATCCACACATTTTTGAGTGATTTGAGTACTCATAAAGTATGGAATAATTTTAATTAGAATTCCCTGAATTTAGTTTAAGATATTTTTCTCTATAATCAAAAAACGAAATAAATTACGTATAATTTTTAAATTTTTTTTATTTTATTTTTGGCTATCCACACATTTTCGAGTGATTTAAGTACTCATAAAATAACTTCGAATTATAATATTCAGAAACTGAATAAAGTAAGTACCTATTTTTTTGACTTATTATTTGATGAAGACTAAAATATTATCATCATTTGTGTAATATTTTTAAAATGTCAGTGTTTGATTTCATTACACCGCACCGTTAAAAAAAAACAAAAATTATTCACAACACGTTCTTGGAATATGAATAGCATTGCCGTAAAAGTTTTATAAATATCATTCTAGTGCTTTATAAATTACGGTTATTTACACCTGCCTATTTTTGTTTAAGATTCGAGTTGTTATGAAATTAATGACTGACAAAAGTCTGATATTATTACCAGTTTACAAATAAAAGTACCTACGTATAAAATTGTATACATGCAACATTCTCTTATCACATTTATTTGATATAAGCTTTCTTATATTATGTTTTCAATCACCTATGGTGTGTATTTTTGGATGATAGCCAACTTCTGAAAGAACTTTGTATTTACTCACACTGTATCCCAAGTGGGGCAGGTAGAGAGGATAGAAAGCCATGTTGATTTATCTAAAACGCTTCTTTCGCATTCTCCAAATTCATTAAACTTTTCATACATGTTCGCCATTTTCTTTTACTCACCTGATCAATGTGGTGGAGCAACGTATTTTTCGGACGCCCGCGCTTTCTTTTTTTGAGACCATACATAATTATTATACTTTTTATAATATCTGTCTGTTAACTTAGTTGTACCGAGTTTTTGTAAAAGAATTTCATCTTTTGTCAGAAACTTTCACCTTGAAAATTCAAGCTGTCACGCTTGTCCCAAAGTAAAAAACATGGTTTAAGCTTTTGTGGTTTCAAGGGTCTTCTTTCCTTTTATTTACCTTCCTTCTTATTCGTCTGTTCTCATTAAATACAAAGTAATAACTGGCACTCGTTACTGCTTATAACAAACCATTTTTTAAAAGGTTCCTGGTATTTTATTTTTTTGACAATGGAATCATTATTATGTGTAGAGTTTTGTTCAAGGGCAGCTTTGATATATCATTATAAAAGGTAAATGTTGAAATACAATGCCTGTATAAAAAAGGAAATCCCATAAACTTATTCAGCGTCAAGACACCAAATGCTGAGAACCTATAAGATAGATAATTTCATACTCTTTATAATGAATTCAAACGTAACTTTTTAGAGAATTTCCTGTATTATTTTATTTTTATTATATATACGTAAGATAAATTAGAAAGTAGCATTTTAAAAATCACATTTTGCATTTTCTTTTTTAAAAAGATATATCTGGGTTTGTTATAAACCCAAATACAACCTTATACACCTTTCACACTAAGCTAAAAGCTTGTGCCGTGAAAGGGGAGTTTGCCGGCACCTGGGATCGAACCACGGACCCCTTGTTCTGAAGGCCGAGACTCTACCTCCAGGCTACCGACGAACTCGTATTTTCTTAAGAATCTAAAAGCCAATATTTCTAAGATGTTTTAGTTATAGTACACTGTGCCAATTTTTTTCAAGGCGTATTTTATTCACTTTAATGTATTGTGCAAATCAATAGATCTTTTTAAGAGTAATACATTAACAATAAAAAAATATGTCAATCCTATAGAAAAATTTTCTTAAGAACAAAAAATAAGTTATTTATTCTCAACAACTTGACAGCCATTTAACAATGCACTATTTTAATAAAAATAACATGCATTGCTCTTTACATTAAAAAGTGGATGCAATAATCTACTTATATAATGTTATCATATTTCAGTGGTGAGAAAGAGATCATTCAAGTTTCGAAAAGTTATCCTATTTTGATAATACTATTACTACTAAAGAAAATTGTTGAAAAAAACTTAATCTACCCAACTACAAGAGATGTTCCCAACTGTCGTACCTAAGCTTTTCTAACGAAGGGAAAACGAAATTTTTACCTCTCTCTACTTTGGTATTAAAACAGATCCTTTATAATTTGCGTAGTCAGCAGCACTTGAAAGGTTCTTGAATTAAAAATTAGGAAAATGGTTCTAGATATTGGACGATCAAAAAAGTACTTGAAGCCAAAGTAAAATCATCATCATCATCATCGCCCTCAACGCTCCTCTCGGGAGCACAGGGCAGAAACCAGCCTCCTCCATTCAGAGCGTCTCTGTGCCAATTGCGTCACCTCTTTCCACGACATTCCTTGCGCTCTGATATCGTTGTCATAGGAACGGTGTATTGTGAAAGAGGGACGCCCGGGCCGACGGAACCCCTGCGGACGGAAAAACAGGGCTCTTTTTGGCCAACTATCATAAGGCACTCTCAAAACATGTCCCAGGCAGGACCATCGTCTCTCCTGTATTACAGAGATTACAGGTCTCTGCTGGGTGCGCCGGCAAAGTAAAATAAGATGGTTATTTTGTGAAAGTAACAGAAACATCGAGTTTGTTTTATAAACAATAGATGGATTAAAATAATGTCCTAATATTCACATCTCATTAATTGTGGTATTCAAATGAGTCAATTGAAAATTATAGTATATATATAATGAGTTACAATCCATTGGATTGGTCTGCAACGAGTTTGGTTTTTCTTCTCCATTCGTCTCTATTCTCCGCCAGTCTTTTCAGCTCTACGTATGAGCCACAGTTCATATCACTCTTCAGTTGGTCCGTATATGCGTCTCTTGGTCGGCCTCTGCCATTTGTCCCCTCGGTCTTACCCTCCGCGATGGCTATGAGTAGTCCTGGGTGCCTGATGTTGTGGCCAATCCAGTTAGCTCGTTGTTGGCTGATTCTCTTAACGAGTTGCCTTTTTTCGCCTACCCTGGTTAATACTTCTTCGTTTTCGACGTGCTCCGACCAATATCGAAATTAAAAGCTGTGAAATTGTACAAATATAGTATTTGCAATGTAAGAATGATCGCTGTAAGGAACTAGACGCACTTAAGCTAAAACAGAAGCAAGTGGAAAATCATATCAAAAATCTATATCAAAAGATGGATCCAAAATAACAGATGTTTAGTTTGCAGTATAAATACAAAGTTTAACTAAATATTTTCAAAAGTTAACTTTAATTTTTATCATTTCGACGGATTATTGTTTAAAAAAATGTATGAATAATAATGTATCAAAAAACATGCTTAGAAAGATTGAGAAGATATGAAATTTTTTGTCTATCATTAAAGGACTTTTATGGGAGCGATAATACAAGATTGGATACAATATGTAATATTTATATTCATGATACATATATAAAGTGATATGAAGAGGTTTACAATACTCAATAGTGGTATAAGGGTAGGTATATTATGTATGTAATAAGGGCTAAAGCTGAGGAAATTGTCGCAGAAGGTGACCTATTTGTGACGGTACGTCTTGCAATGTGAAGTGAAGCTGTAATATATTGGGGTGTAAATGGTGAGGGTCACAGATAAAGATGATTTAGTAATCCTATTAGCAAATATACTAAAGATAATAATAATAATAATATCTACTAATAATGTGAAATAATATCATTCCACACTCTAACACTCGTACCCAAAATCACTGATACCTAGGTATACTGTTAATGTTTATTACGGAATAACTGCTATGTCATCCGTTACGTCAGACTAAATGACACGTAAGTTAATAACATAAATAAACATAAGATTTATTCTGACTTAACGTGTGGTTAAAATTATTCCCGCCAGTGAACCGTTTTTTGCGTCATCCATCCGTAAGTCAAAAGCTGTTATTTGAAATAATTAAAATGACATGATGTAACAAAACGTAAAAAAATATACAAAAAAAACATCTACAATTTGGGGATGCGGATTGGAACCCATTCTGAGTGTTTTATTTTTTTACAATCTCCATATTCGTTTATTAGTTTGCTGGTAGCCCCACTTGTGGAACATGCCGTGATAGATTGTTAGTATGGGATTAAGTTAATATTGATAAAAAAATAGAATTTTCTGTACACTATTGAAAAGGCACATAGTATTTTGTAACTAAGGTTTTGTTTTAACCAGGTATAACTTAATTGTCAGCCTTGCAATCATGACTAGTAAGCCACGGCTAAATATTTATTTCATTTTGAGTATGGTAACAGTTTCATAGAGTGAACGCAATACCATGATTGTATTATATTAGGTACTAACAATATTATGCTTACATCGAATAATTATTATTGCTTGTGTGTATTTATTCACAAGTACAATATTATGAGCAGAGCACTATTTATGAATGGTATTATGAGCTTATATAAGTAGGTACCTTAGAAACAATAACACTTCAGTAGAGATACGAGTATGTAGATAAATTTTACTTTTTTACCTCTGATTTCCATATTATTTTCCCCGCAAAAGTTAATTTTAAGCTTGTGAAATCAGATACTCATCATTAATTTTTAACACAAAAAAAGTTTATTTTTCATTCATTCATTCACACCATCACATATTTAGGACAATATACCGCCCTATCCTCACATATGGACACCAGATTTGGATGCTCACGGAGAATGTAAGATCAAGGTTACAGGCAGCAGAAATGCGGTTCATCAGGGGAGTGGCTGGTGTGTCATTGAGAGACCGTATAAGGAATACATATGTTCGTGAGGCTCTCAAGGTGGAACCAGTAATCCTGCATATAGAGGTCGCAGTTGCGATGGCTGGGTCACGTTCTCCGCATGCCAGAAGACAGACTACCACTTAGATCTTTGGAGGTTGTGGGAGAGGGCAGAAGACCGGTGGGCCGCCCTAGAAGAAGCTGGCAAGGGCAGGTGTCAAACTTGTGTGTTGAAAGGCTTGGTTTGGAGTGGCCAGAGGTCCTGGAAGCAGCGGTGGACAGGGATCTCTGGAGGAGGTACCTAGGCCCCCGACCCAACTAGGACAAGGGGAAGAAGATGTATGTATGTACACCATCACGGTTTATTCCAGAAATTAAATAGTTAGCGGATTAGTTATATGTATGGTGAAATTGTGTCTAATGTGACCTTATTTGTGCCATAAAAATATAAAACAGGATGCCTGATATACCAAACTGTTCATCTGATTATGGTAAATCTCTTATTTTTGATGTTTAACGAATAGGCACTATACTATCAGTAGTCTTGAGAATGCCCATTGAAGTGGGCGAAAACGTTAGAGTTTGAATAAATATGGTGAAAATATAACAGTGTTTTGATTGTTTATAAATTATTGAATATGAATTTTCACAGTGTGAACACAAACACACTTCAACAATTAATAGGCACTATCATTAGAATAGACATTATCCTGCTAACGGTTTCAGACTTTGAATGTCTATCCTGAACGTTTGATCTTCTACAAAGCACGTGTATCTATCACTATAAAAAAAAATCAAGCGTCTGTTCTCAAGTGTTAATATTGTGCCTTTTAATAAACTATGAATGATATTTTTTTAAATATTTCGAAACATGACTTTGATATATTTTTTTTAGTAATTTCATGGAATCCTTTTCTCCCTAAACAATGAGCACTAAATACCCACGCTTTGATCATTTTTCTAGCTAAACAACTTTAGGATATTTTTTCAGGATACTCGAAAACTTATGGAGAAAGAAGGGAGGAGGGAGGGAGGTTTGTCTAGGGGCAGACCCTCTAGAAAATGCACCTGGCGATCGACTACAAACGAATTTTCGACAATATCCGCAACAATAACGCAATAATTTTTCCGGGGACTCTAATGTTCCATAAAATACACTCTACTTTTTGATGCAATTAGTTTATTTTATTAAGCTTTGATATTTTAACTGCACGGAAAAATAGTTGGATACAGGTAGAAGTATATAATAGTATGTATACTTAATTTCCTACCTAGATTAATGCTATGGCATGATATTGTTAGGGTAATAATAATAGCAATAATATGCAAAGTAAGGATAGCAGTTGTTAATATTAAACGTGGATGCAATATAAATCATTTGTTGGAAGTAGATACAAACATCCATAGATCTCAATAACTAGATATGGTGCGAAGCACAATATCGCAATTTTTAATCGTCCATTTCGAATTAAGGTGAGAAAGATGCTGAGAAGACAAAGGAGAAAAATTAAATAATTTTGTCCCCCTCTGCCTTTATACTTCAAATAAAAAATGAGTGAGGTACCAAAAAATGGTACTACTACTATACCATCACGGCATATCCTACAAGTGGAATTTATCCCACAATAAAAAAATGGTAATTATTACGAAATAATGTGTGCATACACATACTGCACTTTACCCTCATGCTGTATCCTGAGCAGGGTAGGCAGAGGATGCGGAATGCTATGTTGTTCAATCCTTAAATAATTCTTTCGTTTCCTTCACGTTCACAAAATTTTTCATTCATGCATGTCATTTCCTCATACACATACGTAACTGTCCATGAAATCAAACCACGTAGTTTTCGAACGTCCACGCTTTCTCACAACCCCTGTTTTAGAAAAAAATTAAACCCCATTCGTCATTTTGTTATCATACATTCGATACACAAAGGGAGCGAAAGATGAGTTAATTTCATTATTTAATTGACCACATATAATATATGTCGTATGATATTCATGAATTAATTCAATGCACTGATCCCCGGTATAGGGAAGCTTTGAAACAATAATAATAATTATTATGAGCAACAACAACAAATCATCTCAAATGGTGCAGCAATGTTTATTATGTATTGGGATCAAATACCTTATACAGTCAGATCGTGAAGGAAATATTTTTGCTCATTATAAAATATGAAACATAGAGGTTATATATTTATTTATCTTATTCTTCACTGTATGTATATTGTTTACAATATTTCAAATCAATACAGTTATAGAATTTAATATACAGAAGACGAGTTTATCGCTGGAATGCGATGCCTTCTAAGTAACCCAAATTATAATAATCTGTCCAATGTTTGTTAGATAAAAACGTTTTCAGCTGTCAAATATAAGTACCAAAAATCTGTGTTGAAAGGCGTGGTCAGGGTTTTGGATTGGTCAGAGGTCTCTGAAGCTATAATGAATAGCGATCTCCAGAGGAAGGCACGAAAATCCGATCCAACTAAGTTAAGGAAAAAATGTCTGCATTCATGTTCTGTGTATAAAACTACAGATAATCATATTAATCATTCTCAAAGATTTTTTCCGTGCCATAAAAAATAAAATATAACGATTGGTACATAACAGTCGGCACCTATGTCTACAGTTTTCTACTTACATTTTTCATATTGCATTTTATTCCGAAACATGGTGTATTTTAAATAGGTATGAATAAATTTTGAATACATGTGGTGATACAAGCACTTACCCTGTATACACTTAGTACATGTTCGGTATGATAATAATTTATAATATTATTTTACTTACGTTTATTAAGTAGACTAGGTATACATACATGGCTACCTCTACGGTGTGAAACTGGATAGTATTTCACCGCAATGTTCCTAACTAACCATCTAACTAGCGATCAGTAGGCCTAGACATTTCACATTAGAAAGCGATTCGTTAACGAAATTCGCCAAGAAGAAATCTTGGCTATCGAATTTTGATTTGGTAGACAAACACACTTCGAAACGAAAACTTTTTGTCGACAAACGCTTTCGTTTACGTAGCGAGCGTCGTTTTCCGCCATGATTTTTTTTAATTGTTGTGTTGGCAGCCATATCATTTTTGTCGATGGTCCATGATCGAAATGTCAATATTTGTTTGACATGTTTGTTGTCGTCGAGTGTTTATAATATTTTGTGGTTTAATATTTGTATATTATGTAAGTAAAATTGGTTGTATTGTGTTTAATGGTATTGCTTATAATTTATTTACTTATTATTGAAAGAAAATTTGACTTGTTTGTAATAAAATGCAGTGATCGGTGTATGAGAATATTCTGAACGTATGGTTGTTTTTGATATCGTTATTTAAATAAAACATACGCATATTTTGTTATTGATTTATATATTAGATAAGTTATTTTAGTTTGAACATGATTATTTAACATCGGGGACGAAGCATTAATTGAATTTATTATTTTATTTGAGAAATGAATGCATGACTGTCATAATAAAATTTAACAATATTTTTATATTGTAGATGCAAGTTTCTGGGGTGTTCAATGTTTCAAGTGAAGGAAGTCAACTTGTTACCATATCAAGGTAAGGCACAATAAATATATAATAGATAAGTTGCTACGTTTTATCCTATTATTCTGAAAAGTTTTGTGAAAATTGAAGTGAAAAAAGGAGCCCTTCAAAATGAAATAAATGATCATAATAGTGTTATTAATGGTCTCTATAAGTAATTATGTGTCCTTATTATCGTATCCACAAATGTAATTTGTTTTTTATTCTGTCAATTGACAATACAAATTATCTAAAATCTCAGTTGACCTAGTCAAAACACATTTTAGCGTTACGTTTTTGTTTAAACTTGGACGAAAACGTAACGCTAAAATGTGTTTTGACTAGGCCCACTGATGTTTGGTTTATTTACCCATTAGAATGAAATGTTTCATGCATACAAATCTGATCCGGGTAAAAATATTATACCTAACATATTTATAAACAAAATCATTTTTTTTATAGTTCTTCAAAGGATCCAGAAAGGAGAAACACGTGAATTACAACAACTACAGTACAGTTAAATAGCAAGACCGATCATCTCTGTTTTCTGTAATGTTGGAGAAAAACGCCAATCATACAAAATTTTCCAGATTTCGCACTCATTTGCAAGTTAGTATGTTTTATATTATTCATTTATATCTATCTTTTTCTGTAATCTGTCTTACCTCTGTAACACAACTTCTCTTGTGATTAGAGATTACCTCATTGCTGGTTTTACGTTGGACCGTAGGGAGTGGGTGAGATTGAACCGCATTAGAATGGACTGCAGCAGAAGCGCAACGGAGCGCCATAAATGGGGGTACATTGCCGACCCAAGCTGCGATTGCGGGGCAACATCACAAACCACGCAACATATTGTTGCTGATTGCCCTATTTATAGGTTCCACGGTGTGATGGAAGGTTTTAGTAATCTGACAACCGAAGCCAGAATTTGGCTGAGGGATACAAGAGTCATTTTATAAATTTTAAATATTTTGCGATTGTATTTTATTTTACAATTTTATCTTTTTGTCATTTTTTTTTACAATTTTATCTTTTTGACATTTTTTTTTACAATTTTATCTCTTTGACATTTTTTTATGATTTATGTTTTTAGTGATTTTTATGATTTATAGCGCCTGACATGCCATACGATTATAGTAGTAAATACAAAGGCTAGAGTAAAATCTCCGCCCATATATAAACAGCAAAATGAAAAATAAACTATTCTATTCCCTCACGCCGCATCCTAAGTGGGGTAAGCAGAGAGAACGGAACGCTACATAGATCTGTCCTAACATACTTCTTTTGCATATATATATATATATATATATATATACCTCATTGCTCTTTCTATACCATTAATTTGTATAACATACTACATATGTGTAACATAAACCATCATAGCACAACATTTTCATGGGTTTTGTGAAGTTATTATAAACATGTACATTATGATAAAATTGTGTAAAATTAATTTAAAATGTTGGTTGATTATTGTCGCTCAGTGTATGTACAAGTATATGGTATTTTTTTATGATTCAGAAAAAGATCCCATTAAGGAAGCCTCCGAAGCGCAGGTTATTGTCTGGAATTGTGAGTACCTACAAGATAAGCAGTTGAGAGTTTGGCGCCGGTAGCTAAGTGTTCAATACCTCAATACAATACAATGTAATTCCAGCAGTTGACAGGGTGGGTGTGGGTTCGTTCATCACTTCACCTGTGCAACATGTCTTCAACCTACCACAGCATATATCCAACAAGAATATTACTACTCTGCTAAATCCTTTGATTCTCGATTCTCCAAGAAAGGTCATGTTGAGCAAAACCATTCTTTGTTAACATTTAAAAGGCTCATGCTGTGTATGATTTTAAATAAATTTATAAATAAAATACTTGTATTGCACAATTATTTTTTTATTATATGTACATATATTACCAATTTAAAGAAAATAATATATTATATCGTCATAGCATATTCAAAAAGAGACATGTGCACACATTTTATTTGGGCATACCCTTTTAAAACTTCATTAAGGCATCATTTACGGCGCCCTTGAGGTCATGTTATGAGTAAACGGCGCTTTACAAATTGTCCATATATATATATATATTAAAATTGTAGTTTGGACTTTCTATTGGCATGTGATATTATTTTTTAAGTATTGAATTTTAATATTTGATACTAAGAATCACTTTATAAAATGGTTATGATGTCATTATGAGCAGTTTATTCTGGAAATGTCAAAACATTTATGAATTCACATGTTCCTTTTTGAATATGCAACAACAATATCGTCGGTAGCCTGGAGGTAGAGTCTCGGCCTTGTGAACAAGGGGTCCAGGGTTCGATCCCAGGTGCCGGCAAACTCCCTTTTCACGACACAAGCTTTTAGCTTACTGTGAAAGGTGTATAAGGGTTTATAACAAAACCCGGATATATCTTTTTTAAAAAAAAATATTATACAGATTCAAAAGCATAGGGTAAGTCTCTATCTTTAGAATTGAATGAACATGATGGCAGCGAGAGATGCTCAAGACCTGCTTATTCGATGTTATATCCTACCTTTTAACACAGATGGAGTAATGATGATGATTTTATTTTTGACACCGTGTAACAGTTCCTATACCGTCTCAAGGGTGTGTAATGGTGTATGAGTAATGGAATAGATAATTTGTTTGTATCATGAAAATTTTATAATTACCATAATTATGTACATTCACTGCCACCTATAATTCAAGCCTGGAAGCACAACTTGGCAACATTGTAATAGCTAATGTTGGGAGTCCTGTTTTGAAAATGAGTCTTGAAGTATGTAGTATGATGAATTTCAGTAAGTGAAAACTTAAGTGACACATGATACTTGCCTATCACTTCAATGAATGTATTAAATAGTATTTTTATGTGACAATCCAATAATAAACAATTCTTTTCAAACTGGGTAAAAGTTTTAAAATAATTTGTTTGACAAGATGTAAAAGAAAAGACAACATTTTTATCTCAAAACATGTTAATTTATTTCAAATACAAAATACATGAATAATATACAATCAACAAGTGTATAAAGGATTAAAAATGAAAAATATATTTAAAATAGAATACACAATGTAATGACAACTAGTGTAAACAGAATTAACTGTGTCACAGTGGATATACTATAAATAATTGTTTTATTCATTATTAAGTCATATTATTTACTATATTTATTATCATTCTGAAATATTTATCTCCACGTTATGTTAATTCTGTTTTCAAAGAATTGTTTTATTTCTAATTAATTCAACATGGATTTCTTCCAAGAACCGTTGGTTGAAAATATCAATATGACAAAAAGTATTGGCATAATGTACACTAAGTAGAGTATAAATATTTCAAATAACTTTTAACTATGAAGATCTTACAAATATTCTATATAATAATGAAAAGAAGCATTGTATGTAGGTATCATTTAAAAGTATCTAATTTTCTCCTAGACGTAAGTCTAGTATTAGAATGAATTTTGTCATTTTGAGTTTTGAAAAGTTATTGAGGATAATATTTGCAAAAGTATTTATAATCAACGAATAAATCTCAATATTTGTCATTCCACATTCACAAGTAGAATCTTAATCTATGTTAAAATTGTCTGACTTTATGCTTATAATAGTTAAGCAGCTGAACAAGTTTTTTTGATTAGGATTTGATTTAAATATTGAAAACAAAGTATCTTAATTTACCATATATGTATTCAAATATGGAACAAATATGTGTGAAGAGAATGCATACTGAACCTGTCGATTCACTGAGACCACCATTTTGAAGCATATCAAAGTAAACATTTGATATTTTGGATCCTTTGCTTTGAATGATCAAAGCTGAACACGATAAACAATTACTTTTAAAAAATCTTTTTTTAATATTGTGTGCTGTAGTAATAACCACTAACATACATAAATTCTCGATGACTCGTCAATGTCAAGTATTTCGAGATAATTACTATTAAATATGCATGCAAATTTCTTAACATCGTCAGAAACCATCAAATCAGTTACATCATCCAGCAACGGGAAATTAATGCTATTTTTAAAAAATTGTCTTATAAAATATTTCTTTTCTGTCTCTATAATCTGGTTGTAGGAAACATTATATGTACATCCAGAAAGTCTCCTATACTGTCCAAATCTGGATTCTAATTGGTCAGTCTGAAACTTACCTGATAATATTAAGTATGTAAGTAATATTAGAATCAAGTTCAAAAGTATACTTAACTAATTGAATAAATGATTATATACTGTGAGTTAAAGCTGTAAAAGTGTCTTTAGATAAAACAGTGCCTTCTGGAAGTTCATTTCGGCGATATAGCCATGCCAATTTTTTTTTCAAACGTACAATTTGACAATCATCACTGGAATAAATTGTCATGCAAAAGTCATTCCTTTTGCTTTGGCCTTTAAACAAACTCTTGACATTAATAATTTCCCACCACAGTCTAATTATTTGTAAGAATAATGCAGTCTCTTTGTGATCATGATGTGAAAATAATGCGGCAATTGTGGATGACTGGAAAATATTTTCTACAAGTAGGTAATACATTCCGCCTTTTAATGTTATTTGGATGTAAGGTCTTATGATTTAATTTATACGCCTCTCTGACAAGGTTTCCAGACTGGAAAACATAAAAATCCCTAAAAGCCTTAAAACTAGCTGTCATGATATTTTTCCCATCAATACTTGGGTACTTGAAAGCTTAATCTAAAGATCTCAAATTGAGCAAGTTATTACAAATATTTTTAAAAATATGAACAAAATCATACAACACAAATATTTGCTTGTTTTCATCTGAAGGATGAGCAAAGAAAGTACTGGAGGATAATTCTTTAAATAGACCCTCATTGGTTCTATTATTGTCTGTAATAATACATGTTACAGTAAAACCACAATCCTGAATCAATTTGACGACGTCCAGCGTGTATGCTTTGAAATCTTTGGCAGTAATTGCATTTACAGGGATAAGTCTAACGACTTCTTTGTACCCTCCAAAGTTAGATAAAATCATGAATACTTGCATAGTTTTGGCAATGTATCCTACATTATTTTCTGCATATCCTGTTAGTCGTTATGATTCAATTAGTAAATTAACATGTTTCTCTCGGCATGACAATTCTGCTTTGAATTTTTTATTGTTCTCCGATGATGGAGATACATTCATAGATGCAGAGATCTCGTAGATGACATTTTATTGGTAATACAAAAAATCTTTAATTAAATCATAAGCTATTGGAGAATGAAAATAAATATTGAATGCAAAAATTAGAGCGGTAACGTCATACCTCTTTCTTTTACAAAATAATAGTGTAGTAATGTGCTATTTTGCAGTGTGTCTGGGAACTTTATCCAGTTATTGGCATACATCGGGGAAATCATTGCATCTTCCACCTCAGATATAAAGTGACTGGTCATCCGTTGGATAATTAGATGATTTACAACAACTTTTTGTGATACAAACCAGCGCTAAAAAGCAAAGGGTAGTTAACACCTAAAAGTGAGAACAAAATTGAGAATTATTTTAAAATTAGATATTATTCAACAAAATTATGCACATCCAATTTGAATAACACTTACCTTGATTTTCACCGTGTACATTTTTGTTCCTTTCAACATTGATTAAGTTTGGAGCTCATCACATAAGATGCTAAAGATGTTGAATGTAGTTTTCATTAAAACTTTAGACATTAAATGCACTTAACTGTTTATAGAAATATACACCAACATTATATTATGTTCAACACAAACAACTTATTGATAAACAATTAAATTATATGTCTGTGAAAATTCATACTATTGATTATATTTCAATTTGATTATAATGTTTTTAAATATTAAATTGCTTCAAAACCATATATTTCTATAGCAAACACAAATTTATTTCTCACAATTTTGTAGGATTTACCGCAATGTTTTCTTTTAAATAAAATGTCAATAAATTGATTATGTATCACCATTATTATATTCTAAAACAAAATAAATATATTAATATACATTTCTAATCGAAAATAATTTATGAAATCACCTTTCTACGCCCCGAATTTTTAATAAACGAAATACTTTCTACTTGATTTCTACAACTATTTCTCGTCGTCAGAAAAATGGCGCCGCTGACGAATTTTGCGTCAAGATTTAGCGAAGAATTCGCCAAGCTGTCAAAATTAAACAGAAAAGTCTACCAAACGACGAATTCGTAAGGGGAAATATACGGCGTCGGCGAATTTGTGACGTCATGGAAGCGTTAACGAAATATCGTTTCGAATTATGTGGTTTTGTCTACCAAATTGACACATTGTCGAAAAGTTCGCTTGTAGTCGATCGCCAAATACAAATTGTCTAGGCCTACAGGTAACCTACAGAATACATACATACAATACGGTACGGTACCCCTCATGTCTGTGAGTACCGTTCTAGTATTATGATACAAATGCCAGTTTACCTTCACTATTATTAGATGTTATTAGGAACTAGTGTTTGCACTCGATTTTGAGATAATTTTATAGAAAATTCATATCCAATTTTGCACCTATTTTATGACAAGATTTGTGATAAGATAATGATAAGATTTACGGATGACTGACATTGGCGCTATTTAACACTTTATTGAACTACATAATTATCGTTTTATTAATTTTGCATGTAATCAGTTACCTAAATAAATTAACATGTCAATTAAAATGATCTTGGGTTTGTATGTTCACATAGTGAAAAGACATTTTTAACATATTTAATTTTAACAAAAAAAAAGTAATAAATTTTTCACTATTAATTTCATTATTTTAAATGTCAAATGTAAATGTCAAGCTATTTTGACGAAAGTTTTCGAGATTGATAAAATTAAAAATGAAAAGTTAAATAGAAACCTCGATTGGAGAACCGTGTCTACACAATGTAACTTTGTGTAAAATCTAATCGGAAGTCATCTGCACCCAAATCCGGTTAATCAATAAAAAATTAGTAAATATTCTAAACATGTGAAAAGTTATGTTAATTTTAAATATTACATTTATCAATTTAATAGTTTTATTATTTTACTTTTTAAACTAGTGAACATTTTATTGCAGTCACACAAAGCTGACCATAATATTACATTGCCACTACATCTATTTTCGTAGCTGGTTCAATAACACAAAAAATATGACTCATCATCATCATCATCTCTGTCGGTCCCTCAATCCTGAGGATCGTGACCATCATGCCTCGTTCTGTAAACCATCTGTCTCCATGTTGAGCGATCCTCCGCCATGAGTAAGGCCCCGTGAAGTGAGTTCTGTGTGGCCTCCTTAATTTGGTCGCTCCATCTTATTGGCACTCTGCCCCTTCCCCTCCTCCCTTCTACAACCACAGTCATAATTACTTTTTCCAGGTTGTCATGCTCTCTTCTTGCAATGTGCCCGAAATATCGTAAAACGCCCTGTCTGCAAATCGTTGAGAGTCGCGTCGAAATGTTTAGCTCCCTGAGGTTGGACTCATTAGTCCTGTGTTCGGTCCAATGCACTCGGAGCAATTTCCTCC
Organism: Athripsodes cinereus; assembly: GCA_947579605.1. NCBI lineage: Eukaryota > Metazoa > Arthropoda > Insecta > Trichoptera > Leptoceridae > Athripsodes > Athripsodes cinereus. Next base: position 9,035,697 of record OX388311.1, read on the forward strand.
AGCACCCAGCACCACATCTCAAACGCATCGATCCTCGCGCGTTCGCTAGCACGCAGCGTCCACGTTTCAGCTCCGTATAAAAATATGCTGAATACCAAGGTTTTGACCAGTCTTATCTTTGTGTTTCTCATAATTTTACAGCTTTTCCAAATTTTATCAAGACGACCCATTGCGTTCTTTGCCATCTGTGTGCGGCGGTACACTTCTTGAATATGACTAAAAGTAATAAATTTGTTGATCGTTAACTTCACTTAATTTTTGCTTGTCAGTCGAAAATTTTTGGATTTTCATAACAAAAGTATCTATCTTCTAACCGATTTAATTACCCTTCAACGCTCTTTTTGGGAACAGTGGGTAGAGATCAGCTTTTTCTATTCTTAATGTCTCTATTATACCTTTTCTCATGATATTTCCGATGCTCTAATTCTCTTGTCATATGCGGCGTACAGGCAGCTGGATGCGAACGTAAATCATCAATCATCAAGCAAAAATCTTAAATTTTTCGGCGACAATTCAGAGTATTCTCTGAAGAAATATTCGAATGAATGCCTTTGTTACGTATTGCTCCGAATTGTCGCCAAAAGATTTAAGATTTTTGCTTAATGATTGATGATTGACGTTCGTATCCAGCTGGCTGCCATAGTTGAACGGTGTTTGTATATTTTTTCTCCAATCTATTTTTTCTCTAGAACATTACTACATGAACGGTCTCAAATATTTGTATAGGTATATTGTATATCGACTGTGAGCTGGTGTATTTGATGATTAGAACTGGTATAGTAAATTGCATTTAAATCTTCCCCAGATAGTACGTAATATGTACGTTCAGTTGGGAGCCTTTTGTGGTAATAACTTACCTGCTACTACTTATATTGGGTACCAATTATTGGATACGGTTCGCTTCTGTTCACTTGAACGTTTGTGATTTGAAATTGTTGTTGGTAGTTATATAATTGAGTAGTAAATAATATCATCGTATTGTATTTGAGAGAGCCGATTTTAAACTCACTGTTTACAAGTTCTTTTTCTGTTTTGTTTCCGTTTTCTTGAACATAAATTTCTCTTTTGGTTTTTCATTTTGATATTATCCTACCGTTTCGATTCAGGTCTTTCTTAATTTTCTATTTGTTGGTGAATACTTCTAAGAAATTTGATCAAAATATGCGCTGTTTTCGTTCAATAATTTTTGTATTATTAAAAAATAAACTTTCGACAATATTATCAGGTTTATGTGTCAAATCAGCCTAAAAACGCTTTGAATGAAAATATTAATTTTATTCCTCCAGACGTTCAAAATAAAAAAGAGTTCAAATTAAACTTGAAATCACCATCCGTTGACGTGGATTGATTATCTTATGCTACTATTTATATAGATACTCTCTACATTACACTTTTTTAAACTATTGTGCTTGTATCGATAATTGCTATGAAAAATTTAATTTCTTGTTAAGTCTTTCAGATCATCTAAATAAAATTAATATTGAGCAAAAAATATGATAACAAATTTGATAAACAAAAATTAAACTAACAACCAATTTAGCCTTGAATCTAAATTTTCCTGAAAAAAAAATGAAAGCAATAGATCAATTTTAGGTAAAAAATAAAAATATTACAATATACTTTTTGCTTTCATCCTCCTACAAGAAAAGAGTTTTTTATAATACATGAAATTTAAAAAAATAATGTACAATTTTCAAACCTTTTGAATACATTACAAAGGTTAGGAGCAAACAACAATAAGCCGAAACAAACTCGGCAAAATTATTATTATGATAACACTTCATGACAGACATCTCATGACGACGTGTTGTTTTTCAGATTTTCAACACGCATATATTAGATTTCATCGGAGTAGAAGAGGTCTCTTGTTACTTATTTTAAATCATAAAGTGTTCTGAAAAATGCAGGTATTTGTCTGCTTTCATATTTAAAGAAAACCTTAAATTCAGAAGCGATGAGATATATCTCTAGTCGTAAGATGTCTTTTTATATGAGACTTTTGAGTTATCGAGAAATTTGGTTATTGACAGAGTTGTATTTAGTTATGTTTTTTTTTTCAATAAAACTTCTTCGTTTACAGTTTCATAGATGGTAATAAACATTTCAATTTTCCAAGTTGATATTTGCAATTTTTAAAGCTCAGAAGTATTATTTTGAGTTCGTCGGTAGCCTGGAGGTAGAGTCTCGGCCTTGTGAACAAGGGGTCCGTGGTTCGATACCAGGTGCCGGGAAACTCTCATTTCACGACACAAGCTTTTAGTAGCTTACTGTGAAAGGCGTACCTATAAGGTTGTATTTTTAACAAAAACCCAGATATATCTTTTTTAATAAAATATCAAAAAAAGTATAAAATATGACCAGTATTATAAATTCAAGCATTTCTTGAATGTATATATAATATAGTGAGTTAGTAATCATCGGATTAATCTACAACAAGCATAGTTTTTTTTCTGTATGTGCTACAGCGCATATTCTCCATCACTTGATCCATGTAATGTCTCTTGATTAGCTTCTAGAATATTTAATTTCGGTCATGCCCTCCACGATGATAATGAGCAAGTCAGGGTCCCTGATGTTGTGGCCAATCACTTTCCTCGTTGTTAGCCAATCTTTTTAAGAGGTTGCCTTCTTTCACCTTGTTCAACACTTCGTCGTTTTCGATATTTTTCGACCAGTGAATCATCATAAACATGCGTTTATTACACCACATTTCAAAGGCAATCAAACGTCTGCTTATACTCTTATCGATGATCCTCGTCTCACTACCATTAAACGGAATACTCCATAGAATAAAATAATCAGGTTCTTTCAAACATTGAAATCAACGCACCGGGATTCCAAAATTTTAGATTTTTTATTTGAAGCAATCCTTGCCTGGTTTATCCTGCTTACGATTTCAGATTTCGAACATCTTTCTATTTTGTTTTATTCTGCTACCCAAGTACGTATGTATGTTCGATGATTTATTCTTCGCCGTTTGATGGAGCATCCATCTCAATGGCGCAAAATATGTATATTACTTTAAAAAAAATCATGCGCCTGTTTTGAAGTGTTAATATCATATCTTGTAATAACCTATGAATGATGTATTTTTTACATTTTATAACACGACTTTGATATATTTTTTTAGTATTTTCAAGGGATCTTTTTCTCCCCATTCAACGTATTCTATACACCCACGCTATTATCACACTGTTTGCTGAACAATTATGAGTCATCGACCAGATACTTTTTGTACGTACAATTACATTATCATGGATCTCTCTTCATATTTTTGTATTAGCTATTTTTTTTGTACGCTTGTTAATAAAAAAGTTATTGTATGAAAAAAATGTATTGTATTATATATTTAACAGAAAAATAGATATTTGAATGAAAATGAAAGAATCTTTCAAAAATGAATGTGAAGGCAAAAAGACTTTAATGAAGCTACAGTTTGAGATGTTCTTTGATGAAGTATGATTTAAAGGTATTGAATGTAAAAAGTTATTGAAAATGTATCTAAAGTGGAAGATAAAATTTTCAAATAGAATCACCAAATTACACGCTACTTGATATCGAAGCCATAAAAATGGAACATTGTTTTGTTCAACAAATTATGGGGGCTTTCTGGGAGGGAATGGGAATATAGATTTTAATGTTTTGTTTTTTTTAGCATTTGCTGACCGACAGAGAGGAACAGGGCTCTATTCTTTGGTCAACTATCATGGAATATTTACAAAAGTCTAATTTAAACCTGCATTTGATTATGTCTGCATTTATTTTGTAGCACTTCATTCTTAATTATATAATAAAATGAATAATATTCATTATTGTTTTGTGTTATCACGAATGTCTTAATTTTATTATTGGCACAGAGAAGACGGAATGAATGTTTATTAGATAGGTACAGCTGTTCTGCTAGCTACCCCACTTCTGGGATATGCCGCGATGGTGTAGTAGTAGTTATCATTGAGTACAATCACCGATTTCGTAGATCAGCACCTAATGATGCTTTCTGTTCAGAAAACAGACTCACTACATATGAACTTAAACTAATTAGTCCTCCTGATGATGCCAAGTAGAAGCCTTGGCGAAAACGTTTGAGGTGAATAAATTTAATTTGGAAATTATACAGTGTTTTTAAAATCATTTCAATTGTATTATTTCTGTTCATATGTATTTTCAAATGTTTTTTAATAATGATGAATAAATAAATAAATATTAAATGGTTGCTAGCGGGTCTTCCAATAACATGCACAAAGTTTGGAAGGCGTCTGGACTGAGCGTCAGGACAAAATGTCTCTTGTTCAATGCATGCATCATCCCAATCCTTCTATATGGTTGTGAGTCTTGGCACTTAACCAAGGCTCAAGAGCGGAAGACACTAATATTTGAAAACAAGTGTCTTAGAAGGATTTTAGATGTCAAACGGAATGAACATGTCATAAATGATGCTGTGCGCCGGCGCACTTGGCAGAGAACTGTAATCTCCGTTATACTGGAGACGATGGTCCTGGCTAGGACATGTTCTGAGAATGCCCAATGATAGTTGGTCAAAGAGAGCGCTGTTCTTCCGCCCGCAAGGGTTCCGTCGGCCCAGGCGTCCCTCTTTCACAATACACCGTTCCTATGACAACGAAATCAGAGCGCAAGGAATGTCGCGGAAAGAGGTGACGCAATTGACGCAGAGACGCTCTGAATGGAGGAGGCTGGTTTCTGCCCTGTGCTTCCGAGAGGAGCGTTGAGGGAGTTGAGAAATGGTTTCAATAGTAGCAGTTCTCAATTAATGAAAATCGTTGAGTTAAGATAATTGGCTCGAGATAGCAATAACAATATAATGTAATATATGGGCTGCAATCACTTTGGACAAATCAGAGGGTATTACAATACGTATTACAATGCATTTGATAAGCCAATCTATAGCTATATGATATGGATTGTAAACCTCATTTATGTGACAGAAATACAAGTGAAATAGCTGGAGAAGTTATAGAGAAGCGTTAATTTATCTCAAGATAGTTATTCTATCAAAGTTCTTTGAAATTTAGGTAATACAAATCTTAGTTACAGAGTATTGCAATCACCACAAATCTACATAAATATGCCTTAAATTATTCTAAATTGAAATTTTCTTTACTTACCTACTTCAAACTTTCATACGTCGTTCATCTTCTGGTTGTTTTCACATGATTTGACGTTCATTTTTAAAAGTTCGATTAAATCAATTGATATGTGTTTATTTAAAACAGCATTTTTTATATTTATTTATTTATTTTATTCTTCTTGCACATCATCATTCATATAACAAATTAAATAAAGCAGTATACACAAGAAAAAATGTGATGATGTGCAGTGGCGAGATTATCACTATATAGTGATTTCTCCCATCTAACCACACTTCTATCTATATATATTAGTCATTTTATCCTAATAGATTTTATGTAGCATATGTATGATACAAAGTATGATTTTAATACTTTGGTGATTGATTTTTTTATTCATTCATTTGACCCAAGAGTTTTTGTGAAAAAACCTTTAGTAGATGAAGAATGGCGCAAATAAAAGAAATCTTTGAAAAAACTTTTTGAGAACATTCGCAAAGTGTTCAGATTTGTGGCGTCAAAGGAACATTATTAGTTTTAGAAACAAAATAAAATCCGTCTATATCAACCACCTTCTTGATTAAACGGCACCAAAGGAATAAAATTCTTCACCAGTTATTGTATCCTGTCTGTGAATTTAGCAGAACATTCTATTGCGGTATATTAGACAGACACAATGTAATATTATTCTACCAGCAGATTGCTCCCTGTTGGTACTTAATTGTAGGTTAAATGTGACGCGTCAAATTAATTTGAAATCAGTATGCACTTGTAGTAGGTACATACATATGAACATGATATCAAACTGATTAAACTACAACAGCTATCCCACTAAGGGTGACATATAACGACTATTAATTATTGTATTATGTACGGAGTTTAATATGTTAGTCTATGGGATTATTATTACTAAATGATAGTAAGTAATTAAAACAAGATGAATGGACGTCTGGATAATTATTATAACATAAACATTAGATTTATTAATGGCTACATAAATACATTGTAAATCATGTATCATACACATTATGGACGTGACAAAACACGGTGATTTTTTTAATTTCGTAGACGATGTATGAAATTTAGTCATTATATTAATTTATAACAAACAAAGATCTGACGTGGCAACCTAACAGAGACAGAAGGAGTGGAGAGTTAATTGGGCTAGAGGATTAAATGACAAGACAAACTGTAGGAGTGATGTGGATACAATGTGTACAGGATGGAATATTATAAAGACCTAGGAAAATATTTGGAATTGTATCATACAAGTTGTTGGAAAACTATTGAGTCCAAGGAAGTTATTATATTTCGTATTAGACAGGGTCCGAGGGCTTTCAAGCATCGATTTCTTTTTTGTTCGTTTTTTATTAACGGAAGCTTTGATGACGTTTTTTAGTATTTTTTTAAATTTAATTTGTGTTGACTTCATGCATGTTTATATTATGAAAAACAGCCAGAAATCCCATCCCATAGGCCAAATCATATTTTAATTTTTTTTGTTAAAAAAAATACTAAAAATTAATGTCTCATAAATGATATGACTCAAGCAGGTCCTTTAGCTGCCTTGTACTTCAAGTGTTTTTCATTTGAATAAAGTGCGTCAATGTAGCTTACATACACTCAAATAAATTGTGTTGTATTTATTTGTTTCATGTGTTCGCTTCGCGCTGTCAGTTTGCGCGGACGTATTGTATGGAGCATCTGAATATTCTATTCATTGGCGTACATATTATATTTGTTTTTTTTTTATATTTGTATTACATTCATGTTTTATTAATGTTTCTTTGGGATAATCAACTAATAATAATATATTTGTGTTGACTATGTTAAATAATACTGTATGTGAGTCTGCTTAAATCCGTGAACTGTATACCTACTGTTTTTGTGTTGTGTTGTCGTTGGGGTGCCCCACTGGGTACCCCCGTGCTATTGCGGACGTACTCCTCGGGTTGCGCTGTTGTTGTGCTATACTCTTATTCCTGATATGTACACAAAAGTTTAAAAAATAGAAGTGAATCTAATGTGACATACGTTGTTAGTGTTATATTTGTAAGAAAAAATTTCTTTTCTTTTGAATTGTAAGTCTTATTTTCGGTCTGAAACAATCAAACTTTGTATATCTAAACGTGAAATCTTTTAAATATATGTATATAGTCATTCTTCGTCCTTTTATGAAACTATTAAGCCTGTTTTCTCATATATTTTGACCTAAAAACACTCCAAGTGTGATATTTGTATGAAAAAATTGTGAAATTAAGGAAGTGAAATTGACATATCAGTGTCTGTGTTGGGATCTAGTGTGGTATCTCCAAGCAGGTGGACTGCCTGCGAGTGCGTAAAACATGGATACGGAGATGTCTTCTGGTGACGAGGCGTCTGATGCGGGCGTGGTATTCACGCCCCGTCGGTCCCTCCCCAGAACGCCTCCCTTGGTGGGAACAATGAAGCATGTTGGTGTGGGTGCTAGCACGGGAGCTGACTCAGATAGTTCGGTGGTGACCCGCAGCAAGGGTAAAAAAGGCAGCAAGGCAGCACCTGCTGCCGCAGTTAACAAAGGTTTAGCAGCTGCAGAATTATCAACGAGGGAGCGGCCGTCGGGGGATCTGCCGGTGGAGGTGCTCCCCAGCACGAGTGGTGAGCCTGGACCCCGCACGAAAAAGAGGAGGAGGCAGCCTAACAGTCCATCTGCGGCTGAGACGGTTGCTGTGGCGATTGAGGAGGCAACAGATGGTCCCAATAAGGACAGAGCTGCATTCTTACAAATAGCAGAAGCTATAGAGCGTTTGCTATCATCGGATAAGGGTCGATTAAATGTCGAACAGAAGGCCGAGGTGAGGAGCCTCGTTTCCGCAGCTGGTGAGTTGCTCATCGGGAGCAACCTGAGAGAGGCGGCTGCCACTGCGAGGGCGAGCGCCGCCGAAGAAGCAATGAGGGCCCTGAAGGGAGACTTCATGTCTCTCAGAGGGGAAGTAAAATCTGCTACGGAGACGGTGTCGCGGGCGCAGGCGGTATTAACGACCACGCCTAAAGAGACATATGCTGAGAGGGTAGCCCGAGTTGTTACTCGGGCTACTACATCAAAGGCTCCGGCGGTGGTTATCCGTCCGGAACAAGTTGAGGGGGCTACCAAGGAGGGCGCGATGAGGATTTTGGCTTCTGAGAAGCTTAAATCCAAGGGGTTTACAGCTGCCGAACCCAAGGGAAGGCTCCCACGTATTGTGGTCCACGATACGCCGAGGGAGCTCACTGACGCGGATCTCCTGAAGGAGATATACAGAGGGAATATAAAGGGAACCGACATTTCGGAGGTGACTTTTATGTCTTCGACTAGAAGAGTCGCCAGGTTTGGCCCGAAAACTGGTGGCTTTGTTGGCAGCATCCTGGCCTGCACCGGGCAGGTCAGGTCTGCGCTCGTGTCCCAGGGCTTCGTTTACGTGGGATGGAGCGCTTGTCGAGTACGGGACTTTGTTGGTGCCACAAGGTGCTATAAGTGCCAAATGTACGGGCATATCCAGAAGCACTGCATGCATAAGAGCCCTGTGTGTGCGCGTTGTGCCAGGGAGGGACATGGAGAGGAACAGTGCACGGTCCCCACTGAAAGGAGCGTGTGTGCCACGTGCACGCGCTTCAAAAAGACTGCGGCCCACCCCACGGGAGACAGGGATTGTCCTGCTCTGCGGGCCGCCATAGACAGGGTAGCGATGTCAACGAATTACGATGGCTAGGCGCGTTTCCGTTGCATTGGGTCAGATTAACTTGGGACGATCTCGTGCGTCTGCCATTGACTTGGTCAGGCACGTTTCAGTCAGTTCTCTTCCGATTGTTTTCGTACAAGAGCATCTGTTTAGTAGAGTGATCCTCGATGGTGCTGAATTGCCCCTTGCCATAGTTGACAAGGGTAGCAAGCCCATGGCGGGTTTCCTTATTGATACCAGCAAGGTACAGCCGTTGCTTTTGGACGGACTCTCTGATGAGTTTCGTTGCTGTGTGTGTGTCCGGATTGGAGGACGTGAAATATTCCTTATATCTGTTTACTTCAAATTCTCGGATAATGTAGGCCGCCACCTTCAGGGTCTGAGACGAGCGCTGGAAGCCCTGAGAGGTAGGCCGGTCATTGTGGCCGGTGACTTTAATGCACGCTCTCCCTTATGGTACGACAGACCTGGCACCGACCGCTCTGGGAGTGGTGGCCCCGTCGCGGATTTTATATCTTCGATGGGACTATGCATTCTCAATGTTGCGGGACAACCTGCCACGTTTGCCGGGCCTATGGGTGAGAGCTGGATTGATCTTACGCTCTGCACCAATGATCTGTATACGGAGCTCTCTAATTGGAGGGTTCACGTTGGTGACGTTTCGAGCGACCATCGGCTTATCACTTGGTCGGTCGGTGGCTCGCTCGAGATTGATCCATACGGTCTCTGGAGCTTTCGTTGCTCGAATGCTGATTGGGAACTCTTTGGTTTTGCTTTGAAAGTTGAAATGAGAGATTTTGCTTTGTGGAAGTGTGAAGGTGCCGAATCACTTGGGGAAAAGTTTAACTCAGCGGTTGTTCAAGTTGCGACCGAAGTGCTGGGTAGATGTAGACCTGGGGGAAAGAAGTCTACCAATTGGTGGACACCAGAACTCACGGTTCTGCGACGTCAATTTAAGTCAGCCGAAAGGGCCTATGGTCCTGTGAGAAAGGGTAGCGTCATGCGGGACTCTCCCGCTGGCAAGCGTCTCCTCGAGTCGCTTCAGCGTGCGAGGGGCTCCTACCATCTGGCCATAAGGCATGCAAAGACCTCGGCCTGGAAGGAGTGGATCACAGAAACTGGAAACGCCGACCCTTGGTCCGTGACGCGCACTGCTGTTAAGACCAAAAGGTCAGCCGATCATTATCTTACTAGCATTGTAGCTGGCGATAGTGAAACTGTGTGCATTGATGACACACTACGGGCCCTCTTGGATGGGTTAGTGCCGCTGGACTCGACGTCCACGGACAGCCCATTCCATGCAGGGTTGCGTATTCTAGTGCGCTGCCCTGGTGCTCGTGAGACTATAGATGCTGCAAGCGTCGTGACTCACAGCGAACTGAATGAAATCATCAAAACATTAGGTCCAAAAAAGGCCCCAGGGATTGACAGACTGAATGGTATAATTGTCAAAAACGTCTGGAAGAGTTGTCCAGCGGAGATGTTGCAGCTTTTCCAGCGTTGTATGAAAGAGGGTGTTTTTCCAAAAGTATGGAAGAAAGGTTTGCTCAGAGTGATACCCAAAGGCAATGATAAGCCGCTGTCGGACCTCAAGGCGTACAGACCGATTACCCTGCTGCCTTCCTTCGGCAAGGTTCTTGAGATCTTGGTGAGGAACCGGCTTGGGTCGGCTCTGGCGCAGGGTAGTCCTAAACAGTTTGGCTTCAGCCGGGGTCTCTCTACTGAGCATGCCATTGATGCATGTCTGAAATGGAAGGATGAACGGAGAGGAAAGAATGTGCTGGGTGTCTTCTTGGACATAGCTGGGGCATTTGACAATGCGTGGTGGCCGCTTATCCTGGCCAAGCTTAAGATACGGGGTTGTCCTCGCTGGCTGTATGACATTGTCTGCAGTTACTTCAGCCAAAGGTCAGTGGTAATCCATCACGCTGGGCATTTAGTTGAGAGGGAAGTCAGCATGGGCTGCCCGCAGGGATCGGTCCTTGGACCATTCCTTTGGAATGTCCTGTTTGATGACCTCTTGAGGATGGAGTTGCCGCCTGGTTGCACCATATTTGCGTACGCCGATGATGCACTTCTCTTACTCTCCGGAGATACGAGGAGTGCGATCGAAAGTAAGTTTAGTATCGCGATAGATCGCATCTTGACGTGGGGCAGGGTGAATAGGCTTGTTTTCTCACCGAGCAAGACCTCCGCGCTGTGGTTTAAGGGTGTGCTGGGAAGGGGCAGGAACCCGGTGCTTCGGATGGATGGACATCCCGTGAGGGTTGTTGATGAAGTCCGATACCTGGGGGTTGTCCTTGACAGGGGCTTCACCTTTCTTCCGCACGTGAGAGCGACTGCCGAAAAAGCGGGAGTGTTATTTCACACTCTACGCAGACTTAGTCGTGGTACGTGGGGCCTCGGGGCGCGGACTGTGCGTACCATTTATCGGGCGACGTATGTGGCTCAGGTCACCTATGGCGCCCGTGTTTGGTCGCACCGTCTTGCGGTTGGTTCTGTGTCCGCGGCGGTTTTGAGGGGACAGAGACTCCCCCTGCTCGCCGTCACTGGTGCGTATCGAACGTCCGCTAGCGATGGTCTTCCTGTCATCGCTGGTGTGTTGCCCGCTGATTTAGAAATCTTAGATGGTGTAGCCAGGCGTAAGCTCAAGGCTGACGGCAATGTTGAGCATCTTGGAATGTCCGTTCATGCGGAGCCCGGGACTAGAGGACTCAGTAGGGCAATCGGCTTGATCCGAAAGAGAACTTTTGAGGTCTGGCAAGATAGGTGGGATCGGGGGAGAACTGCTAGATTGGTTTACAGTTTTCTTCCCGACGTATGTGAGAGAATGAAGAGGCGTTTCCTTTCCCTAAATCACTACGCCGTCCAGCTTGTGACGGGCCACGGTGATCTAAAGGGCAAGTTGTATGACCTTGGCCTTGCGGAGAATCCGTGGTGTGTTTGTGGGTTGGGGGCGCAGTATGCCGAGCATATCCTATGGGAGTGCTCTGTGATGAATGATGCTAGAGATGCAATGCTAGATGATATGAGTGAGAACACTCCCTATATGGTTTGGGGAGGTTTTGCAATGCCCAAGGAACCTAAAGGCATTTTTGGGGTTTGTGGATGTTTGGGTATCTCGTTGGGAGCTTCTGCGTCAGCCGGGTTCACCCCCGTCTGACGTGGGAGTGTCGTAGGGTTGGTTTTGCCCATTGTGGCGGTGGTGCGTGTGGCGAACTCGTCTTTTTGTTGTGTCGTCCTGTCTCCCTTGGTGGAGAGTAGGTTTGGTAGGGATGTCCCTTTTGGGAGGGTTTAATGTTTCCACACCATGCTGGCGCTGGCGACTCTCGGGCTCGCGCCCTTTAAACGCCTAACAGCACGTCTCTGGACACCTCACCTCGGCCTTCTGTACTTACCAATTTGTGTATATATTTTATTATCATGTTTTGTTTATTTTGCTTCACGTTTTGTATCATTTTGATTATTTTTCTTTCTTTTTTTACTTATATATATATTGTACAATTACTCAATAAACATTATTACCGCCCAGAGGGGACATTGAAGAGAGAAGTAATATAAAAGATTCCCACGACGGCGGTTTTGGCCGGCCGGCCCTTCAGGCCTCCCTAATGGCCCGCCCGTGAGGACAATTTTGGTTTGAATGTGCGGATAAGTAGGAGTTAAAAACTCCTGAGGTATCCGGGTGTGTGGTGGATCTTTCTTCAATGTTTCATGTGCATTTAAATTCATACATCGGTCCCAAAGTAAAAGACGGGGTATACTTACAAGGTAATAAAACTTCCTTTTTCTTTTTGTCGATTAATCTAGAAAAACAGTACAGTACGAGTAGGTACCTTACTAGACACAACTTAATTTTGTATTAAGTACAACACAGTGGTGGCATACATAAAGTATCATTATAGACATAAGTATGCAATAGGTATAATATTATTTTATATGTATATGGCCACAGTATTAATAATAACAGAGTGAAGGTATTTAACGTACATGAACCATTAGTGTTTCCTAAGCGTCCTGAGTAAATAGTCAGTACGGCTGATGTAGGTAAAATAATAATATTATTATTATGAAAACGTGTTCGTATGAATGATTAATAGTTGCTTTGATTACCGTCATTAGGTACAACATACAAACATACACCTAGTACCTACCCTCTAATGGTCATCCACTAATGTGTATCACAACTGAACTTTATTTGAATTTATAGAGTAGGCGGGAACCAGCCTAGGCTTTGTGTCAATATAGTGTGAAATATGTATGAATAAACGTGTATTAAATATCTAAATAATTTCTGGGAAAAACCAAGCTAATTATTTTGTTTGTTTAATATCAAAAGTTACTAATTGAAAGTAATTCTATTATTTATTCAAGTCTTCATTTTGTCTATCTATCTTTTTATTAAATATAAACCCATGTGAGTTTATCCTAATGTGGTGAAGCCAAAGAACTAATTTCACATAATTCAATTCAATTCGTTTCCTTCCTCAAATAAGCATAATAAAAAAATCAAATACAACTAAAACATCCACATCCACTACAACTAATTCCATTTTGCCACCTCACTAGGCTAAAGCCTGTGTCGAAGCGGACAGTACAGTCAGTAACATAAAAAAACAAATTTTGACATAACAATTGGTGCAGCGTTTTGGCAAATTCGTACTAAATAATTATTTATTAGACAGAGATGACCCTTAAGTTCATCGAACGCATTTGATTCATCGGTATCCCTCATTGCAATGGTAAAGATACATCATTTTTTATTTACGTTTGATCCAGCCACTTGTTTTTTTTTCTATCATACCTTTTCTATACTGTACATCGGCTATAAAATCAATCATTGTAAAGAATCATTAATCAAATCATCAGTTATACAATAAAATACACAGCAGACGAGTTTACCGCTAGATTATGATATCTTTCAACTAACCCGAAAGTTTTTTTTCAAAAAATCAGCTTCAACTTTCGAAGCTAAATAAAGTCTGGGATAAATATTTAAATAGTTAAAATTAGTAGCATGATATTTATAAGTAATGTAACAAGTTGAAAATATAGCCTCGATTTTTCAAGAATATTTTATTTAAATATTTTGTTTTTAATCTACATGGAGAAAGTTAATCATATCCTTAAATAAGTAGTTATGAGAGGTATAGAGAGCAAAGTAAAGTACTCATTAATTACTGGAAATGGAAAAGCCATGTCAATAAATTATTTGACTAATAATAGGCGAAAAAAGGCAAATTCTTAAGAGAATCGGCCAACAACGAGCTAACTGGATTGGCTACAACACCAGGCACCCAGGACTACTCATCGCCATCGCTGAGGGTAAGACCGAGGGGACAAATGGCAGAGGCCGACCAAGAGATGCGTATATGGACCAACTGAAGAGGGACATGAACTGTGGCTCATACGTAGAGCTGAAAAGACTGGCTGAGAATAGAGACGAATGGAGAAGAAAAACCAAACTCGTTGCAGACCAATCCAATGGATTGTAACTCATTATATATATATAATAATAGAATAAATGATTGATCAACGGGAGATACAAAACAATATCAATAGAATGAAGAAAGGGAATTATACCTGTACTCCAGTTGGTACTATTAAGCCGGATAAAAAATAATACAAAATATCAACAAGCCAGCAGCATCTTTTGCAAAGACTTGACAATACAATTTCAAATTTTTCCTTCTCATTTTTTAATTAAAATTAGGCACTACTTTTTTATTCAGACAGACATGCATAAATTAATCAAATCATATTTTTTAAATCTTGGAGTAGGCAAAAAATATTTTATATTGCAAAAAAACAGTATCAACTTGTAAAATTTTGATGCTGCATAAACTCCGAAATGAAAATATTCTTCAAATGAAGTTCCGAAAGTTAATATATTCATATTTGCATAAGATTTCCTAAGAAGTTAATATTTAATATCTGGAAAAGGTTATATATTTAGAATCTGAAAAGGTTTTCATAGTTCGGGTATTTCCTTTTTCAACTTAAAATCGTATACATTTATAATAACTTATCAATATGTATTGTGTTGAATTTGTCAATCATAAATGTTGAATATTCTTTCAGTATTTTTATTCAAAACTACTTTATATATAATTTCCCTTTCGATGAATGACGCCTACGGTTCTAAGTATTTACTGAATGATATTTTAGGATTTCTACTTGTTGTTTGTATGGAAGTACATAACAATGTCTCAACAAAATGTTAATATACTGAAAAGGGTAAAAAGGAAGGGATAACTGATTCAATTATAACAATTTCACAATCACAAGTGCTAACTTTTCCACATTACATTATTATTATTATTATCAACTACAGAGAAAATGTTTTCTCTCATCTTTTGATGCAAACCTTAAGTTCCATTTTGGTGAAAAGCTTATCTTGGCACGTGATTCTGTTTATTAGTAACGTTAAGTAATATAGATACCTACTTAAGAGCAGAATCTGTACTATTCCTAGCCTCTTAAGATAGCTACTATCGATGAAGAGAAAATTTTCCAACTACCAAAAGTTGAATATGTATGAAGCCAGTACTAGTAATGTAATTGTTTATATGATAAGAGTAAATTCGTATTGAATTAAGTAAAATATCTGTCAGGTACATCACAATCGTTAGAATATTTATTTTTATATTTTTTTTAATATACCTACATCTTTCACTGCAAGCTAAAAGCTTGTGTCGTAAAAGGGGAGTTTGCCGGCACCTGGAATCGAACCACGGACCCGTTGTTCACGAGGCCGAGACTCTACCTTTAGGCTACCGTCGAACTATAAATATATGAAAAAGTACTTTACTTTGTGTTATGTATGTAGGTATACAAAAATACATAAATATGATGATTATCTAATGTTCTCGCTTAAAAAAAAAAACAAAAAATGTATATAGTTGTGTGTATAAAAAATTTCTGCACGTGTACCTGCACAATAATTAAATTTATGTTTTTTTCTGATTCGTTGAATCCATTAATATTTTCACGTAAACAATTATGAAATATCATTCAAAACAAACTTTCTTACAGAAAAAATACCTAAAATTAATGGTAAATATTGAATGATTTTTCATAAATGTTTAGAATATTAACTTTTTTTTATTAATTCATAGGATTTGGACACAACGTGCAGAAGACAAAACCAATTGGATCTCGATTGGATAACCATGTGTATGAATGTAACATGGAGCAAAATATATTCGATAGAATTAAGTTAGACATTCTTACGCTTACGAATTATCTTTAAGTATCATTAAAAAACGTTCACAAATTTCGCCCGTCACATTTTCACAAAATAAGATCGAGAGATCATCGAGAGACATTTAATGCAAACTATAGAAGCAATAATTTTTCTGGTATCTGTCAAATCTCAAGATCGTGTTGGGACAGTTTAGTTTTAGTAATCATAACATTATAAAAGCGTCAAAAAACAAAATAAATACCAATTCATTATGCCTCGACAAGATTATCATTATATTATGGTGATTTATTCCATCTTACCAAGATCAATTTTAATAGTTGAAAATGTTATTTAAAATCACTTTAAGAGAATCTGAAAAGTTACAGAGAAAGAGGAGAGCATTCTCTAATAAAATATGTTATGGATAGAGAATTAATCCATAGCCAAATTCACAAAAAAATATTTTAAGGATTTTTTCCCATGTATCTGCATCATCTGCTTGCATATATTTTGAAGTTTGAAATCAATTACAGCATTCGACAAAGGCCATAATTACCCACCATAAAAACAGTTGAACAAATTAAAACCATTTTCATTTAACAAAGGAAATTGATTTATTTTAAATCAAATATATTTATATTCCTGTTTCCGGCCAATGTTATTTCCGTACCGGATGTAAATGTTAGAGTTTTTTTTCATAATAAATATATTGACAGCTCAATTGCTTTACATAGACAGTACTTAAAATTAACTATAGATAAATTGATTTTATTCATAAAAAAATATAATAAAAGAAGTATATAAAATAATCCAACATGGATGCCCGTTTATCAAAAGACACTTTCTTAAAATCAATCATGGTTTCTTATAATTTATTTGTCAAAAATATATTTGAAGTTCTACTTAAAAATAATAAGTTACTCTCTAAACGATTCTACGAGTGCTACTATTGAATCATATTTCAATTCAAAATTTGATGATATTTATATCGCAAGCTTTCCTCTTATTTCATTATAAGTTCCTAAGTGGATTTCGATAATGTTCTCCCATTTGAGCTTGTTGAAATGCCAAGAAGTACCCAGTGAAGGAGTTTCAAAGGATAGAAAGAAAAAAGAACTCTTACTTCAGATAATCAACAAAGTTTTAATAAAGTTATTATTATTTGAAGTTCATTTGTAGCTGAAAAAATGAGTATGGTTAAAATCTTAGGTAAATTAAAAAAAAATTGAAATTGTTTACTCAAGTATCGTAAGAAAATTAAGCAGTTTCAGCGAAATGAGATACAAAAGCATGTAGCCTCTAGAGTTTGATTAAGCTATATAAATTATTGTGAAATTAAACTTAATGAATCAGTTAAATGAACAACTGTAAAAAATATTACAATAGAGAAGTTTCTTTTTATGAAGATGTCTGTTTTAATTCATCGACTTAAATTTATACACAATCTTAAGGCGTATATACGGCATAAAAATACGATGGCAAAACTTTTCGACAGCCATACTGAAAATTAAATAATATGGTTATCATAAAAATAAAAAAATATGATTATGAATTCCTATTACTCATCTTTTCTCATTAAACTTCAACTACTAGTTTATACAAATAAGTTTCAAATACCTATAGAGTTCATAAAAATATTTTATATAAATAAGAATATTCCTTAAGTTGGATTATATAATTAAATATATTTCTCTCCTTTTGTTTATTGTATTTTTAACGTTCAAGATCAATACTTTTTTTTTTCAATTCACAACTTGGGTTTTTTTTATGCTAGATTTTTAAACATAATTCTTAAAATGTGCACAAAGTTTAATAAAGCAATTCAAAAGTGATTTTTTTAAGGTGTTATAATATCTCAATTTGATACTTATTATTATTAGTGAGTATGAAATAATCAAAATGGAATATCTTGAACAAGATTAATGGGGTGTCAGAAAATACAAGTCCTTACAAATAATAATTTCCCATGGAGCCTCCAGCAAGAAATTTGTATCCCACTTTTTTCTGTAAGGTTTAGTATGTCATGTGAAAGGCAGGTATTCTTATAACATACTTCACATCCTTAATTCAGAGATGAAGTATGCCACCCATCCTGACTGTCCGATTCTTAATTGGCACGTTGAGGATAACTTGCATTTTTATTGTATGCAGTTAGTTAGCCGACTATCCTATTTGTGGAATATCTTTAAGAAAAATATATTTTACAGCGTTTTGCAATGCACTCGAAAAATTTCATAGAGGATTGGGAAGTCAATTCTTCATAAAGTTTTATATATCATTTTCTCAAATAAAGAAGAATAGTATAATGTGCATAAGCACATGCCTCTACTTCATTTGAAATCAGTTATAACATAAAAATTCTTTGTTTAGACTTAACATTTTTAGTTCAGCGACGAGGTATGCCACAAATACTAAATGTAATATTTTTTGGCACGAAGAGAACGATTTACTCGAACATGCTTTTGACATGATGTCGGTTCGCTAGTTTTACCACCTGTAGGAATTGATACCACCTGATCGTATGAACGAATGAAAATTAATAATTCAACATTTTGCCGTTTACAGCACTTAAACGTACGGTGTCGTGTGACTAAAAATATAAACGATAAAGTGTATTGGATATCCAATGATTGAATTTATCAAAGCCATTATATCGCATTATTATGAGAACTAAATTATATTATTTCGTAATAAAGTGTCAATATAATGTTGGTGAGAAGCTGGTTTAATACTTTATTGAATTTATAAGCTGTAATACAAAGACAAAGGATAACTTTTCATATCTTTTGATAGTCGTAATTTAATAATATAATAATGAAGGTTAAGTGTTAGCGCTATATATGTTACTACAGGGTTACGTTCTTTTGACTTTGATAAAGTTATTTCTTTAATAAAACGTGTTTAAATTTATAGATATTGAATAATATAATAAATTACTATTTTCAAAGGTTTTCTTATAATATATTTTAAACAAGTTAACTTTCTTTTGACTATATTTTGAGAATTTACATTATTACAAAATAAGAATCTCCACAAAACGATGTATGATTTTATGGCGACAGTGAAATAGAATGCAGAGTATAATTATTATATACCTATATATATTTTTAGCGCGAATAAATAAAGCGTCCCTCTTTCACAATACACCGTTCCTATGACAACGATATCAGAGCGCAAGGAATGTCGTGGGAAGAGGTGACGCAATTGGCACAGAGACGCTCTGAATGGAGGAGGCTGGTTTCTGCCCTGTGCTCCCGAGAGGAGCGTTGAGGGCGATGATGATGATGATGATATATTATTAATACGTTACTAAGCGGTGAAGTCTTTTTGGATATTAAAAGTAAATCGTCAGAATTAAATTCCTTTCTGATAGAAGATCAAGTGAATGATCATTGATAAATTTCCCACACGCCTACGTACATCTTTGGAAAAAAGAAAAACTTTTAAGAGTTCAGAAGGCAAATGTTAATTCTTAATAAATCTTCCCAATTTTTTTTTATTTGTTAAAGATTTTAAATATCTTGTATTTGCAAGTTAAATCTTTTGATATAATAGCGTCAGAGTGGATTTCTTGGAGAGTTCAGTAATCCACATAAATCAGAATCACCACTATGTAGTTGTTATAAATAAAAGGTTTAAAGAATAATTTTCTCTAATATAACTTCAGAGAATAATAATTTGACAACTTGTATAGCGGCGTTCTATGAAATTAATTATCTCTTCAAGGGTACTTTACAAAATTTTATATTTAATCGGTTGATTGTTCATAGAGTAACAGATTGAGTTCATTTACGTTTAAAAAAAAAAACTGGCGTAGGTATATGTTTTAAATATCAGCTTAATTTTTTTGTGCTTTTTGCTCAATATTTTTCGTGCGTATCACCTAACTTTATAATTTAGTAATTGTTGATATTATTTTTTGATGTGCAATTAAGTTTATTAAAATTACAATTTATTAATGAATTCAGTGTATCCCTCGTGCTTCATCTGAGTATTAATTCTGCGCCATTTATCAAAAAGCTTTGTGTTATTTTGAACAACTCTCAATTTATTCAAATTTTATACTATTGCATTTTTTTATAAAATAAAATAAAAATCTTCGGCTTTAGTGATGTGAAATAAATCGAAATAGGTATTTTTCGAACATTATTTTGTGGAATGACATTTTAATACTAATTAGTTGTTTTAATCAAACAAATAAATCAAATATTCTGTATTCTTTTATGTGAGGTGTGCTTTGTGCAATAAAGCTACTCGGTGATGTACATGTAGTGGGATCATTAAGTGTGTTAACTATATTTTTTATAATTCCATTTAATTATTTACAAAAAAGCGTTTCTATTTCAACGAAATATTCTTGTTTCGTTGATTTTTTTTTTTAAAAAATACTGAAGTTATAAATAATAAAACACAAAATATTTTTTTGTGGTTCTATACATTAAGTCATCTGCAAATAGTTTAAATTGTTAAGAATCATAGTTATCATTGAACGTATATCTAGTGAAATTATAACGTGCGCTATAAGTTCACAATGGATATGTATAAATATTTTATTTTTCTTTCTAAATAACAGTGCTATCATTAAGAGTTGCAATAATTATAATTGATTTCAGTTTTACAAATGCAGTAGAATTTTAATAAGGAGATAGAAAAAAACACATTAACCCTGTAGAGTGACAATGTACAAGACAGAAAAATAAAGTTTTTTTTTATGTAAGTGACTGGAAAAAAACTATTTTTTTATTTTCTTAAAATATACTATTATTATTTGTTGAAGGATGTTTGTGTTCACACTGTGATAATTCATATTTGAAGTGGGTGAAAACGTGAGAGTTTAAATAAATATAGTGAAAATATAACATTATTTATAAATTATGACTATTATTATTATTGCTGAATGTAAAGTGTAAGTAATTTAACTTAAGCTTTAAAAACAACATCTCTTGACTCTTTTTTCGTCGTCTCCTAATTTTGTCACCACTCCTGTACCACCCACGGTCTATGAGAATAAATAGTCTTCATAATAACGGTAATAAAGTATCTTGAGAGGTATGAAAATAGAAAGCACAAAAAATAAAATGAACGGTTGTGAGTTTTTTTGATGTGGCAACCCGGGGTGAGCATAATAACGCTGATTTGTATTCAATAACATTATGTCCGATAGTTTCTTTGGAAAAATATTTTTGTTTTTTTATTGAGAAATTTTGTAAAGACAAAAATACATTTATTACTTTTCAAGGAGTGTTATAGAACTATGAACACTTTTATTTTTTTTATGGTTCAGAGAGGACACTCTATGCGCTCAATACACGGTTCATCGGCTATATTACTTGGTGTAGATAAATGATGAGTACCTACCTAGATAACATTATATTTATATTTCAATTAAATATATCTTTTATATAAATAGAAAATAATTTACAAAAGGTCATAACAAAACTTACTTCAATACAAGAATGTATAGAGACCACTAATAATACTCTACACAATGTATTTCATATGAACGAATTCACTAAATAAATTTCCCATGAGAGAGATTGACCACAAATATGAATGCACACCTTTTCCTCAAGATCAAGAAGAAATTTCTTCAGAACCTTCATAAAATAATATTATGTACCTAAGTACCTAATAATACACGAGATTTATTTTTTCTCAAATATGAAAACTCATACCTAATTATATCGAATGCCTTTCATCAATAAGTTGGATATTGATTGTGATGTATCTCCGTTTGTGTTTCATCGAGCTATATAAAAAAGACTGAAAAAAAACAAGCCATGATTCAAATTTTTGATAATTTTTTTTCAAAGATTCGAAGAAAAGGCGTCGTAGATACCTACTCCAAATGCACAACTTTGAAGCTATCCATGCGTTAGTTTTACTTTTAATACTTAACATTTATCTATATAAGTTTAGATATACGTTCAATGAGCGTACTCAGAAATTAATATCATTATGTTTTTATGAAATATATTTTGATAACAGATCTTCTTTTTTAATCTTTTAGACTTTACTTACGTCTTTGAAGTTACTATCATGAGGGTTGCTTAAGAAATAATATATAATATGTACAGACAAAGCAGAAGAAACAATGATTAAATATTTCATCAATTCTATCGGCATTTGCGTTAGTTAAAATTGATTGTAACATTAATTTAACAATGATGAATATCATTAATTTCATTATATAATTTGAAATGGTTTAGTAATTCAATTGATGCAAAACCTTTTTGAACGGGTGAGACGCATTCTTATTCTTTGATTCAGAGTAAATAATAAAGAACGGCCGAAAAACAGAAGCTTCTGTAAATTTTCTAAAATTATCGAACGGAATTAATAAGACTGAAGGAGAAGCAGAATAATATAAAATGATTTGAAAATTAAATTTGTAACTAGATGTTTATTACAAGCTTTCTGTAATGAGCTTAACAAGACATTGTAATACTACTTATTCTGAAGAATTTTAGAAGAGCTCTTGAACATAAGGCCGTCGTAATTGGGTATTCAGAAATTAAAGGGATATAATACGTCTCTGAGCTAATGATATAAGCTAATTAGTGAGTTTCTTTCGACGGGAAATAAAATAATGAAATGTTGAAATCTTCTGCGTGTATAACATGATCATATTGATATATTATAATAACTATTGGATTTAAGAACAATTTAAGAACAACTAATTGATTTCTCGAATAATTATACTACTTTTTATAACAGTATCCTTACACAGTATCACAAATGGAGAAGGCAGAGAGACCAGATCGCCATATTAATTTATAATTATTATAATAATAACTTGACATTTTTTACAAATTCAAGAATCATAACAACAATTTTATTTCTACCAACCGTTCATTCATTTTTGATCTTCACATACGTACTTCTTTCGCTTCCACCGCATGAGATTTCTCATACATGCATACTGATTTCTTTGCGGTCATCCTTGAGAATTGAGTCCGTCCAAGTAATCAAGCCACGTAGTTCTCAGACATTTGCGTACCTTGTCTTACAGATAAATACACATTCTTCATCATATTGTCATTATAAATTCGTTCTGTTTTGAATAAACACAGACTATTATGTGTGTTTACTCAAAATGTTATAAAAATATTTCATTAGTTGAACATTGAAAATATATGATTACAGTTCTTTGTTTTCGACGTTTCAAACCATAGTTAGTGCCAACGAACTCGATGTCTGCTTTTTAAGATTTCAGTGTGTTGGTGAAATGCTTGTGAACGTATTAGGTACCATAATATTATTGAAAGTGAGTCTCTAATAATGTAAAATGCAATATAAATTTCAACTTTTCATAATGGCACGCGTCTTATTGTATTTTGCCACGTCACAAATTTGCTATCAGTAAAAAATAATAAAAACAGTCTTCAATTTCTACTGCGTAATAGCTGAAAGTACTATCGTATGAGATATTATTGTATAAATATATATATTTATTTAAGTGGTAGGGTCCATATGCCAGGGGTTCTGAAAATAAATATATCATTACGAGGGAATCTTTGACCATGAGTGTTACAGAGTGTTAATGAAAATTTCACTTAAATGCTCATTTGCTACGTTTGCCAATTTTACTTCACCACTTTAGAGGTAATTCTTACTTTTCTCAATTGACTCGAAACTTCGTATGAAAAATAATATGGCAGTATGTCGGGTAACTGGTAGGTATGAAAATACAGTGTTCCACAAGACTAGTATCACTAAGTACCACAAAAGCACTAAAACGACAAGTTGGCATAAAATTCCAAGTTGTAATGTAATTTTTTGTATCGTATAAGGTTAATTGGGTTTCGACATTGTGCGGCAAAGAACTTTAACACTACTAGATACTTATTGTATCTACAAGACATATAATATAATTATATTGTATGTTGTATTAACCGCAAAGTGGGACGTGTGTGAAGACGGTCAATCGCTCGCCTTCTCTTTCTCTCTCACAATGTTCTTTACGATAAATTAGTTCAATCGGTTGGACAGATTTCCACTACTACGGTTAGATGGAACTCTTCTTTCTATAATAAAGTTAAACTTTCAATGAAACGTGACATTACAGTGACAAAGTACTGTGAAAAACGTAGGTACGTATTCGTGGGAAAAGGTGGCATTAACTAAAAGAAGTAGTTGATAAAATTTCGGCAGTATTGTGATTTTTGCTCTGGAGAATGGATGTTTGAATTTCGTTGCTGGTTTGTGACAAGCATATTTGATGTTTTGAGTTTAGGTATATCAACATTGAAATGTTCTGGGATGAGAACTTATGGTTTACTTCTGCCTTTACTGCTGTCAACTAGTAACTCGTGAATTTTTTTTATAGTAAACACCGCTCCAACTGCCTGGATTAGATTGCTAGCAGACCAGAGTGAGAATCAATCCACCACTACATTAAAGACCAGACCCCTAGACAAACATGCACTTGGCGATAGAGTACAAACGAATTTTCGACTATAACCGCAACAATAACGCATAATTATATGGTACATGTAGGTAGATTGTGGAAAAGTTCGCCAGTAGTCGATCGCTAAGTACGGTTTGTCTACGGCCCCAGGTTGAAAACACTACTGTTCAGGAGATATAACGGCACTCTTGAGATGGTGACGGATCATTAAACGGTGCCACATATAAATTTTCCTATTAGTATTATTATTATTGTTATTTATTAACTTTATCCAGAGATTTTACTGTGCTGATTAAGCGCCCATTTTCTTTATTTTAATCAATATGCTTTTGTGGCGAAGGAAATATAAGTTGTCAAAATATAATACTATAAAGATTAATCCAACAAGATGATCAAGAATTTTATAAAATTTCTTTTATTTCTACATACGTCTGTACCAGGAGTTCATTCTTCTTTATGGAGCGATTGAGAAACGCAAAATCTTTAGATTTTGTAAAGATTTATATCAAATATGAATAATGAAGTAAAAAGTCTGACGAAAGTTGAAAAAATGTACAATAAATCTATGTTTAGATCTTTGATATATTTGAGATAGATACTCGGCATAGATTGTGTCCATGTCTTGATTTATTTTACATATATATTGAAAAGCTTTCTACGAAGTAAATTCAATAAACCTGTGAAATGAAATATATTTTTTCCGAAAATATAAATTCTTATGCTTCTTTGTACACTTTGATTCCAATTTTTCACCTTGGTAAATATATTTATTTATTGACTTTTATCTTATTCCTTTACATTATATCGGATCAAAAACATTTACGCGTAAAAATATATTTAGCACGAGCACCTAGCTGTACCCTTGAAAATTAAAGGGTTTTTACATCAATAATCTGGTGTATATTTTCACATACGTAAGAACCTGTAAGGTGATATAGTTGTTCTAAAATATTAGGAAAAATAACATACCAGTTATACGATGCTTGTTAACGTATATAAAATAAAACAACAACCCTTAACAACTATAAGAAAATATTTCAACTTGTGAAGCAACAATTACCTATTTAATAATACAAGGATATCAAGTTTAACAAGCACAACATTGACGTTTTTCTAGTAAGGACTTCAACAGATTCTACGTATTTGATAAAAATAGTCTAATAAATTAAAAAATTTACATCCACGATACTAAAAAGAAAAAAAAAATCATTCATAAAAACAAATGATGGATTCGCTCGTATTCTACAAAAAGCTTTAAAATAATGTTTATGCAATTTTTTTAATGAACATTCTTTTAAATGTCAAATTTTCTAATAGAAAATATTTTGATATGGTTTATACATGCAATAAAACTAAAAACATTGAAGAAAGATCCATCTCACACCAAGATTTCTCAGGAGCCGTATGGTCCTATTAATCAACAAATTCTAAGATTACATACAATCATACATTCACATTGGCAAAATATAAATAATTAAATTAGAGTATACAACAAACTTACATAATTATTTCTAGCACAAAACACCCCAAATCTAGTATTGAAATTAAATTTAAACTGAAAAATACGACACAAAACACAGACTTTCGTTCTAGTTCAATATGAGATTTTACTGTTTGTTCACCAAGAAAATATTTCGCATATCTTCTTCTTCTTCTTAGTCAGTCATCTCTCCACTGCTGGATATAGGCCTCTTCCAAACTCTTCCAATCGTTGCGGTCCTGTGCCCTCTGTATCCATTTTCTTCCCGCGATTGGAGTAATGTCGTCAGTCCATCTCTTTTGTGGTCTGCTGATGCTTCTTTTGCTACTCCATGGTCGCCGTTTGAGGATTCTAGGAGTCCATCTACCGTCGTTTCGTCTCACAACATGACCCGCCCATTGCCACTTAAGCTTTGCAACACGATCCATAATATCTGTGACTTTTGTTAGGTGTCTGATGTCTTCGTTTCTAATTTATCTCTCAGACTCACCCCTAAATAAGTTTATCTCTCAGACTCACCTCTAATATTCGTCTTTCCATAGATCTTTGTGAGCATTTTAGCTTGTGGACACTTGCTGCAGTTAGCGAAATGGTTTCTAGTCCATATGTTGTCACTAGGAGGATACATGTTTCGTAGACCTTCTTCTTTAGGTTTCTTGGAATATCTTTACTGGTGAGTATATTATTCAATTTTCCACTATGTATTTGTTGTCAATTGTTAGGCTCTCATTTGTTGAACTCAAGGTTATTGTCTTACCTATGTTCATCTTTAGACCAATTTTTAGAGAGGTTTCATGCAGCTCTTTTATCATATTTTTCAGCTCCTCAATATTCTCACTCACCAGTACAATATCATCAGCAAAACGTAGGTGGATTTCGCATATAAATATTGTTTATTAAATTCTCGTAATAGGTAATTACAGAGTGCTTACTGTTTGTCAAAGTAAATAATATAATATTCGAGTTGAGATTTCGACCTAGCCACTTATAAGAACGATTGGATTACTTTAGATGATGAAACCTTATTATTTGCATTGTTACAAAACTAGCTCTGCCAGCAATAGGCATGTCTTAAATATTTTAGCGAAGTGAATAACACATTTCTTGGAATTAAAGAAGTCAAGATGCCTAAACAAACATAAGTTGTTTGCTTTCCGGAAGCAGTCTACTTGCTTAAAATTTATCTTTATAATATCTGAAGATTATGGATATAGAATTGAGGGTTTCGAATATTGTTATTTGAATAGCCTCAAGCATCGTGTTATGAATCTGACACAGAATCAGAGGTTTCTTTAAATCATCCTATTTATTTTCAATGATTGCTTCGTATACCTTGAAGGATTATAAAATTAGCTTAGATTACTACTAAAGAGAAATTTAAATAAATAAATATCATTTTTCAAACACTCAATATCTTAAGTACGTAACGAGAAATTGAGGAATTTTCTTGTACAGGAATATAAAAGATCAAATTAAATATATATTTTCAAATAATAAAGTTGAACTAATCCTGTCACCCCAACCCTCCTCACACCCTCTACCAACTTTCTTCCTTTGGATTTTCAATATTAATGTGCTTTTTGATTTTAAATTTAGTTTTGTTTTGTTTCTGAGGATGACTGAATTGGGATTGAAAACTCACAGTGAAATCAACAAGTGTTTTTAATTTTATAAAAACATTATTTTCTACTGTTTATCTCAATTACAACTAAGTTGCTTTATGTAGATAAACAAAATCTTTATCAAAAAAAACACGGTAAATTTCGAAAAACTATAGAAAAAAGAAAATGTATTATTTAAATTAGACGGTGTAATTTGGAAATATGTTTTCAACAAAAGAAAATATTTTGAAATGTATCAAAGTGGAACAAATAATAGCAAATCTCCAAAGAACAATGAAGATTGGAAACTTTCACGTCTTTTCATCGTACATACGAGGGAAAGTTGTAAAAGAATGGGTGCGGTCGGATGTCAATGGGAGAAGTTCAGGAGTTTCACTTACAAAGATAAGAACCTCAATCATCTCTGGTAGTACTTATATACCTTCTGAGTCCTGTATTACATTATTGTGGGAAAATTATTTATAAAACGTGTAGCATTTTGATTTTCTTGTGACGCACGATTTCGTACAAAACAGAACCTTTATAATAATAATAAAATTTAAATTATACGTAAAAAAAAAATTGACCCTTTCTTAGAAAAAAAAGATATATTTGTTTTGTTATAAACCCCAATATACCTTATACACCTTTCACAATAAACTAAAAGCTTTTGTCTTGAAAGAGAAGTATGCCGGTACCTGGGATCGAACCATGGACCTCATGTGCACGAGACCGAGACTCTACCTCCAGGCTGCCGACGAACTCGAAATAGTATTGCCGTGATAGTATGAATGAATACTAAATATTAATACAATTACGGCATATTCCACAAGTGATAAAGCCAGCGGAGTAACTGCATACTAAAATAAACATGCAGATTGTCAGCTCCGTGTCAATGAAACAAGAAGATATCCAGAATAGGTGGTACGCCTCATCACTATGTATAAACATTTAATTTAAATGTCTTGTATCGGTATAATACTATAAGTATTTTAATATGAACTTTCGCACCCCATATAAAGTCTGAAGTAAATATTTAAATTAAATAAATAAATAAAAGTAGCTTTTATTTATGTGGGGATTGTCTTCGTATCACAGTAATATATTATTTCAATTGAGAGAGGGTCTATACTAAGATATCTACGTATTGTTTCTGTTTGAGCTTTAGGCGTTAAGTATTATCATCATAATATACATAGATCTGTAACAGTAAGAAACGTACGTAAATACATACAACATAAAGTTATTCAATATATTATTAGTATTAGAAGCGTAAATAGTGTGAACGCAGGAAATTTAATAATTCACAGTTAATATGATTCAAATATTTACGACAAGAAATGTTATTAATATTGTTTTTTTTTAAGATATATCTGGGTTTTGTTATAAACCCAAATACAACTTTATACACCTTTCACAGTAAGCTACTAAAAGCTTGTGTCGTGAAAAGGGAGTTTGCCGGCATCTGGTATCGAACCACGGAACCCTCGTTCACGAGGCCGAGACCCTACCTCCAGACTACCGACGAACTCGAACTATTTTGATACCAAATATACAAAATAAATAATTTATTTAAGATTATTATACTAGCAATTAATGATAGTACGAGGTCATCTATGTAAATTTATTATTCTAAATCATACTTAGGTACGCATAATAAGTTTAATTTTATAATTTACCTGTAACTAAATGTATATATTCAGTGTCTCCTGTAAAATAAACGGACAGAACATCTAAGGGCTAAACTACGTAAAACGTAAACTCACGGAAAACATAATCAATATCGTGATGGTAAAAATCACTTAGGTAAAAGCTTCACTTAGATAATCTGGAACACAAATCTCGCTGCCATTTGCCTTCGCAGAGTTTAAAATATTTTTTTACTTTAGGGATATTTGAAATAAAAATGCAGCTTAGCTTATTATTTACCTAGAAAGGTTCATCTTTATATTAATCCAAATGTTTCAGATAAATAAAAATCTACAGGAAAATATCAGAATTCATAATAAATATTCCTTATAATGGAGGATAAAGGATTTAAAAGTAAAAGAGTGTTATCAATATTTTAGATAACATATATTTGACAGTGTTGATTAACGATTTATTGGTTTTCTTAAACTCTTTTGCAAAAATATGAAAGAAATGGATGGTAGGCATTTTCATTTTTATGCAGATATTACACCGAATATTATTTTATTGTAAGCAATGGCAAGAATTTAAAAGAGATAATGAAAGAACGATTTGTAAAATGAAGGCAATATTTGGAAAGTTTGTTTCCAAATGATATAAGATACGTTAGGGACATAGAAAGAAGGAAAATGCAAAAGCAAAATATGGCCGTGATTTATGAAGGAAAGAAGTGAAATAATTGCAGTACGAATGCAATCTTCGAGAAAAATGTTTAGAATATTTACTAATTTTTTTATTGTTTAACCGGATTTGGGTGCAGATGACAAAACCAATCAGAAACCTCGATTGGAGAACCATGTCAACACAATGCAACATTGTGTAGAATGTAATCGGAAGAAGTGAGAAAGGTGTCCCAACGCTTACGAATTGGCTCAAGGCTGGCTTAAGTAATCACTTTCGGTG
Organism: Athripsodes cinereus; assembly: GCA_947579605.1. NCBI lineage: Eukaryota > Metazoa > Arthropoda > Insecta > Trichoptera > Leptoceridae > Athripsodes > Athripsodes cinereus. The sequence goes on from OX388311.1 coordinate 9,065,748, forward strand.
TCCATGGACAACGTTCACCAATTCCACCATTCTCACTGTCACGATGTAAGGTCCACCAATCGAGAGACGCTTTATGCAAACATTAGAAGCAACCATCTTTTTGGGATCTCATTTTTCAGATCTCAAATAGATCGCGATCTCCCGTCTAAATGGCGCCGGAACAATTAAGTTCAATACTTTATCGGCTGCTAGTTCGACCAGTCAGCGGCAAATGTTTAGAATATTTACTATTTTTTTTTATTGTTTAACCGGATTTGGGTGCAGATGACAAAACCAATCAGAAACCTCGTGAAAGTATAGGTATATCGAAAGAACAAGTATTAATATATTCACTTAGTTATAAATATTCTTGAATGCAATTTCAAGTATCATTACAATGGTGTCATTATAGACTAATATAGTAGTATTTACAGACGTCAATAACAAACAGATCATGAACCTTCAGATGGTTCAGTGTTATTCTATACAAAATATGTGTAACTAGTGGCTCTTTCAACAACTAACATGTAGTTGTAGATAGCTGTTTTTGACTCAAGTGCAAATAATGTCATTTCTATTGAACAAGACCACTACACTGTCGTAGTCTGAAAGCATTATTTTGAAAAACAAAAGCTAATTGGGTACAGTCTTCGATAGTTGTTATATTTTATTGAAACAAAAAAGCTCATAGTTGTTCGTTTTATATCTTTTTTATGGCTCTCAGAAAATACTTTTGATATTGCAATTTATTATTATGAAAACTCGAATCGTAATTTATGCGGTATTCACGATTTCATTAATATTCATCAACAACTACAATAAATCAGACAGAAAATTTTTCCATCTTGTGAATGGGGAAATTAAACGTTCTTACATACTTATAAAAACCTTCATTTAGATATTTTTCTCTTAAACAATTTGCATTAAAAATAAAAGGGCCACTAATAAAAAATGTATACCTATAATTTTATGTGTAAATAAAAAAGATGAAAGAATGACGAAGAGGATGTATTTGTCTGAAAGAGGAGGTGTGAGGAAGCGCGGACGGCCAAGAACCACGTGGCTTGAGCACGTGGATCAAATCCTTAATGATGGCCGCGTGTTGAGTAAGAGAAATCGGCGAACATGTATGAGAAACTGGATAAATGTGGAGGAAGCGAAAGAAGTTTGTAAGGATAGATCTATATGGCGTTCCTTTCTCTCTGCCTACCCCTCCTAGGACACGCCGTGAGGGTATAGATAGATAGATAAAATGTTATTTAAAAGTGGGTGATATCCTTCTAAGCGAAATTCAAACGCAACAAATATAAGAACTAAAAATCTTCTTCTTCGCCCTTGTCTTTATCCCATTTATTTGGCGATGGCTCTCCTTGATCTCAACCTCCAACACCTCCGGTCCCCTGCATCCTCCGAACGCAGATCTACCTCTTTCAGGCCCTTCGCCATTGTGGACATCCAGGTGCTCACTGATCTGCCTGATCTTCTATGAATATTGTCTTTTTTAATCATAATATTATCCTCTGGTAGTCTCAAAATATGCTCCCACCATAAATATAAGAATTAAAAATATTTACAAGTGAAAAAATCAACTATATTTTGAATAGGTACGTTGAGTTCCAGTTGTGCTTACTCCAGCAAAAATTAAAGTCTTAATTCCAAAACTATTTTTTTGGAAGTTGGATTATTTTTCTCGAGGTGTGGGTTGAAAAATTTAATATTCAAACAGTAAACATACACAAAAAATTGTCTTAATGTTTTTTTTCATCAAAAAATCAGAACAAATAATTTATTCCAATGGCAATTTTGATTTACATCTTAATCATTGAATTCTTTCAATAATATCTTAAGATGATATTGATTTTATACGAGTAATTTCATATACGGGACAATATTTACAGGACCTATGTCTATGTTATATATATTAATTTGTCTCTTCATCTTTCCATATCAATTTAGTTCAGATTAATGCCATGTTGAATTTAAAAACTTCAGTACATGTGCTATGTCTCATTTTTTTAATAGGATAAAAGAAAGACGTTTTTCCATTATAAAATATTCTTCTTTCCATATACTCAATAGTTGTTATTTTTATATATTACTAGAACTGGAATAGTACTTTTATACCTTGTATGATTCAATCATAAAAACCTGCAAACTGATATCACGTAGTAAAATACACACAAAAAAATAAATAAAAAAGTAACATAAATTGCTGAAATAAATTGGAGAATTATCCAGATGAAGGAAATTGTTTAAATTAATCTTGTCTTAACTTGCTTACAGATTTTCGTTTTGTGGTGTAAGGATATTTTGTGTAGTAGTAATAATAAAACCGAGTACGGAAGAAAAGAAATGAATAGAATCACGTACAATTTACGTGATTATCTTGAATAACTACATTAAGTGAGATTTTTTTCGTCGTTCCGGATTCGAATATATACTTTCTTTTCTATGCTTTCAGATATAAAGTATGTAGTCACTAATATCTCATATTTCGATATCATTTTTTTATTTTTTCTGACAAGCAGTTGATATCATATTGAATTATTTTCTCAGTTTAACTGTACGTAAATACATAGTGAGTAGCCTTTTCTTAGTCCATGATGATGATTCTGGATGATTTTGTTTTGACCCGTTTAACAATCTCTAGACCGTCTCAAGGACGCCGGTGAAGAGTGCAGTTTTCAATTTGCTTCTGAAGCTGGTGACAGTCTGATTGTCTTTCAATGGCGATGGTAGGCGATTAGGTACACGGTACACCGACCCAACAACACCAAAAGCCCTCTCATGAGTTCTCAGTATCGTAACATGTAATAATTATTATTTATTTAAATTATATCACGATTTATAATTCAAACTGAGATTCATCCTAATAAAAATAATAAGATATACGAATATTCGTAATACGGTGTATTGGTATATTATGTACAGTAATGACTTGAGAATAGCAATTATAATGTATGTGTGATATAGCAATCAATATCTTTTAGGAAATAAAAAAAGCCGTATGCAAAATAAGTATTCCATTGTGGCTTACACAATATAATAGGAGGGCAATTCCCTTTTCAATTTCAATTTATTTATTTCTTTTCAAAAGCTTCCGATTCTTATCCAATCACATTCGTGAAAATATTTTTGGAATTTTCATTCTAAAAAAAAGTTCTAAGATTTTTATTAGATGAGTCTCAAACCACAGCATTATTGTAACTGAGGTTTTGGAATCGATTTTCAAATCGAGGTTGATCAAATCATTCAAAGCTTTTTTTCTTAATATTGTTATTTCAATAACGATTGATTATTTACTATATTATTATTTTGGAATCTAGTGTTTATAAAAATGCAAAGAGTAGGTACCTAATCGTTGATTTTATAATCGTAATTTTTTTTCAGTCGATGAAAAGTTATCCGCGATGAGAATTTTCAGCGATGTGGTTTGCCACCCATCGTCAATGTTATGATTTTATATTGGCACGAAGAGGACAGTTTGCATGTTTCTTACATGCAGCTGATCTGCTGGCTACCCCACTTGTGGGATATACCGTGATGGTATAGTATAGTATAGTAAAAGTTATCCACAATTTTTGTATCTTGCCTTTTAAATTCTTAATATCGAAGTCAATTTTGAGTCTCACATTTTAAATTGAAAAATAAATTCTGATAAAGGTACTTATAAATTTTATGATAACCTATATTTATTTGTCAAATAAATTTAGATCCTTTTTAAATTTTATAAGCGAACATTATTTTAAAGTTATTATTCTTTACATATTTTTAAGATTATCTCAATGAATCCAACATTTACTTAAACAAAGCGAGAGATGGTAGGTTGAAACTTGGTCTACGATAGTACTTTAAAGCTATAGAGAAATGATAAGTGTTTTTTAAAAAAGTCCACAGAGAAACATAAAAAAGAAACTAGGTATTTTCAAATATGATGAAATTTATAATTCAATAGAAATCATAACTTTTTTATGTCGAAAGAGAATGATAAATAAAATATTGCATATTTGTATTATCTTTATGATGAATTAGTTTATATTCCTGGAATAAATATAAGAAACTTTTAAAAATATCATTTTATATTTGGATTATACATAAAAACAAACTTTACAACATTCATTAAAATCATGAACTAGAATAGAATTCAACTTTATTGTATATTTTACAACGTACATGTTTAAAAATATAGGTTCTTATTATCGTATCTTAGTTATTTCTTTATTTTAAAAATAAATAAAAAAAGTATAAGCTTGTAATCTCATTTGCCCTTCAATCTTCTGAGAGTATAGTCAAATATAGATTCCTTCATTTAGATTATTTTTGTACCAATTCAATTGTCAATTTCGACATCATTCCCAAAACTCGTACTAACACTACTGAGAAACAACCAACCTGTCACTAGTTTCAGATGAAAAAAATGACTATTTATCAGCATCCTTGAGACGGTCTTAAAGTTATATAAGGTGCCGAAGATTTTTATCTAAATGATGTTTTCATCTACATTTTTCATCAAACAATATACAACAGTATGTAATTTTTCGAATGTTTCGTGATTAACACTGGAATTCCATATTTTTTATTAATTTAAAAATAAAAGAAAGAATTAGTGGAAAAAACGAAGTTTTTTATTTATTTTTAAACGAATAACAATATGTCTTGTAATTTTAACCACCCAAATGTTTTTTTTTTATTTATTCAAATGTTTTGAGCAATACTTTCATACCATCGGCATTGTGCTGGAAACCATGTACCGTGTCGGTGAAAAATGCTGCTGAAATCTGATGCAAGCCTTTTAACGGTAAAAAAAAGTATCCGAAACTAGAGCTACAAATTGTAATTTACCTTTTTAATGGCTTGTCATCCATCAAAATTACCTACACGTAAAGTAAAATGATGATATTATCAGGGTATCTATATACTAACAGCAACAGATTTTGATTGATGATTTAATCCTTGGAGCAGAAAACTTGTTTTTTTATTACTCGTATTATTAGTCGGATCCAACTTTGCACGTGTCAAGGCATCAAAGTGTGAATGTATCTATAATGAAAAGAATTTTATACCACTTTCAAAAACAATTTTTTAAGGCCTGCTCCATACGGAATCCACTCAACAACATACAAACAAGACGTAATGGAGAAACATTAGGCAATACTAACAGTACCTAATATCCATATAATAATATATCATCTGCTTATATATCAATCACCACTTCCATAAATTAAAACTCATTCATTATATTTTATGCTTACATGATATTATACTTGCGGGAAATTAAGTATTTGTCTATACCTACCTATCTCGAAAATTTCAGAATACAAACATATACATTACAAAAGATTGTACTTTAACTCATTTTTGTTTACGCGAGACGTCATTATTGACAAAGGGTTTCGAAAACATTGTTTGTATTTATGAACAATAATTATGAGGTGAGGTGGGGAAATGTATGTTTATGTTTAATGGTGCTAAAAAAAGTTTCGTAAGGAAAGATGAATATTTTTGGAAAGAAAATTCTTCTTCTTCTTCTTCTTCTCGATTTTCGTCTGATCATAAAAATACCTATGTAGTTATTTATTTTTTTATGAAAACATTATGAGTTCTGTGTTGAAAAATTACAATATAATATAAGTTTTATTACTTAATTAATTAATGTTAAGCATCACGGGATATCTCACAAGTGGGAAACACAGAAAACCAACTGCATGGTAATATAAGGTTGATTAATAATTATATTCATTGTACAAATGTAAACTTAATTGTTATATTCAAACTGAAATCATGCAGAAAAAACGTGTCCTGATCACTGATTATGTATTTATTTATCAAATTTAAAAAAATTCTAAGTAAAAGTTTATGTGACTCAAAAGTAATTATATACTATACTATACTATACTATACCATCACGGCATAGTTTGCATGTGAGAAACATGCAAACTGTCCTCTTCGTGCCAATATAAAATCAAGACATTCAGGATGGGTGGCAAACCTCATCGCTGACAAAGCATAAACAAACAAACGACATCGCAAGCAAAAGTAATTCAAAGAAACTTTAATTAGAAGAAAACGAATCGGGAAAACTTTATTCGTAAAATGTACTGATTTTGGTGATTCAATCATGAAAATGTTAATTATCTGTATATAAAATAAGAATTCTCACTGAAGTGTGAATTCAAATGATTGTCTTTCACATACGTAAAAAGTTTGGTTTCAAGAATAGAAATAGAAAGTATTTTTAAAGGAAAAATTGATTTTAGAGAAAACAAGAAATTTGCATAATCGTCTGGTGCAAATTTCTCACTCAGAAATCCAAGATGGAGAAAATGAAGTTACTTGCTAAATCGATTCTTTTCTAAACCTATTATCTAAATCTGGAAGAAACGAAGAGTATCGAAATGAGACGACGGTATGTTTCTATACTGAGAAAACCGATTTAAGTTTTTTTTTTTATCTAAATTCCTTACATTTTTAAATTCAATTTCACACCACCTCATGGTTACCGTGTTTGAAACTTTGATGAGTTTTTTTGTTTGTTTTAATAACAAGAAAAAGACAATAAAATGAAAACGAAAAAAAAACTTAAAAAGCGTACGCATTTCTTCAACATTATACGAGACCCATATCCAAAACATTTTAGTATTTTCAGCAAATTTTATTTTTGTAATACTTGGTTTTTCCGTAAGCATTTTACGAGAAATTTTTCAAATATTTAAACAAACTTCGAATATTTAGTTTATCTTGAAGTACGATTAAAGTTTCAATTCTTAAATAACTTCCAAAATCAAAGCGTAGGTATATCCCAATTTTCACAGCAATAAAATATTTCGCACATCCTGAAATGTAGAAAATCGATACCAAAGAAACTTTATAGATCTTAGAAATTAATATTAGTCTATATAATGAAAATAGTTTGTGGAAAGAAATTTCTTGAACATTTGAGTTTGCAGAAATAAATCAAGTTTGTAAGTATGAAACATATAAACAATTGTCTTGTTTTAGGATCATTATTGTATGGTACCAATTCCCACAAGTGGGGTAACCAGTTGACTGACTGCATGCGCCTAGCAAGTTGCACTCTTTAAAATTAAGATGGCATGGGAGATGTATTTTTTTGTTGAATTAAAGATAAATAGACCAATCATCTAAAAAACCTTCTCAAAAAATATTTGACAAGAACTTTAATTTAACTGAATTTTAGATATTAACTTTATGCACTCAACACATTGTATTTTAATAGACAGAACAACTTCAAAAAAGCCACAGCAACTAAGTTTATTAAATAAACGAATGAGAATATAGTAGGTATATAGGATAACAGTAAAACAGCAAAGAGAATTCACTTCTATTGTTGTTCTCACATATTCCCTATAATTAAAAACATGATGCTGAACAATAATGTGCCTCTATGGGTAAAGCTCTTTAACTTAACATACAAAGTGCCTCTTTGTTAATTTAAAACTCGTTGTTTTGTAGAAGTTTAATTCATTTTTGTATTAACTTTAACAATAATGCTTTTGTTGTATGTTACAAGCATATCAAAGTGAGATCATAAAAACATATTGAATGTAAGAACTTTCTAATGTTGTGTTAATATTTTTAACATGCACATAATTAATTTAAAAAAGAAACTGTTTTTCAAACATTTTTATGTCGAAGTTTGTTTAGAAAATAAGGTTTTCATAGAAATTGTTTCTACACCATATAATCTGATTGAATGAACTTTTGAATGATATGATATTATGAGATAATTCATGGTAGGAACATATCGGCTTTCTTCGATATGTCATGCACTATTATGTTAATTTTGGTTTGATAATGAATCAATCAATTTCCGAATATAACAACAACATACTTCAACGGCTTTTCCGACAATTAGGGTAGCCAGCAGACTGAGTATATGTAATAAACGTGTAGTGTTGTCCTCTACGTGACAGAATATATTAAGGCATTCAAGATCATCGCTAAATTGAATTTGTTAAATGTCTTGTATGCGATATTTTACGAATACATCGAAAACATACAGCAAATATACAGAGACCTATTTCGTGACTGAATATTAGTTGTATCATTTTGTAAATTGAATTATTGAGAAGAGTCGTGAGGAAATATTTTCCGGTATTAGGACGTGGAGTTTAGTTTTGAGAAAATGCTGATACATGGAAGGCAGTTTTAAAAGCTTCTTGTAACATATTATTATTGATGCATAAAACGAGTGCTAATATTAAATACAATTTTTGACATCATATATAACATTCTCTAAAGAAAACTTGTCTTTGTGGAAGCCACCATGAAAAGCGAAATTCATATGTACCACGTTTGAAGTAACGAATGTATAGGAACAAATGTTTTCAAGTTTTACTATTTATTGTTACTTCTTATATTGCATCGTGTTGCATATTCTGTGAATTTTTTTAGATTGTACTAGTTTGAACTTGCTCTTTTATTATGAGAATCGTAAATATTAACGACCGTAAAGGGAAAAACACGTAATCCAAAGTATGTGGCTGGATGAAGTTGCAAACAGGATGTACAAACACTAAACATGTACAAAGTTTAAAAAGTATCGATACAAAATTGGCGTATATGTAAACTTTGTTACTAACATGTAGACACTTGCGGTTTTTGTCAAAATTTTGTTTTAAATATATCTGTATAATAATTAATTACTAATTACTTTCAGTAATTATATATATTAATAAATATATATAATTACTGAAAATATGTTCTACCATTGTAAACAATAAAATATTATCTTAGAAAATTAGCAGAAACATCAATTGTATGGAAAATTTTTGATGCTCTGGAAACAGTTTTCATAATTGACTTATTAATTTGCCTTTTTTCGGGCCTGTGTCTTCTTCTTAGACCTTGCATTTTAATACTAAACTTTTTTTTAAAAGGGCAGCGCCCGCCACATAACTCGTGCCGTACCTGGAGATATGTATCTCCATAACGATACATACATGCACAAACAGGATTTAATGTCGCATTAAAGCGAGAAATGCTGCTACGAGGGAGCACTCTAGATTTAGCGGCCACACACCATGTTAATTCTATACTATATTATATAATACTATCCCGGCATATTACATGAGTATGGAAGCCAGCGGACCAGCTGCGTGTAATAGACATGCAAGCTGATCTCTTCGTGTCTGTTAAATTTATGACATTCAGGATGAGTGGCGAATACCATTGCTGAATTTAAGACAATACTGGGAGACCAATTCTTTGCCAAGTGCTCCGTGGAACAATTACATAGTTTGTTTACACGATGATATTATAAACAGTTATTTTATTTCAAAAAAAATTGTTCTAGAAGTAATGATTGTCATACAACGGATATTATTTTTGTAATCCAGCACAGTTTAGCACAGGAACTTATAACACCAAATAACTGGTATTTATAAAAGATCCTGCAAACAAAAGAAATGGATTTTTTTTTTTTCTTATTTATTCTTTACTGTACATTGATAACAAGCAAATTTACACAAAAATACATTTCAAACAAAGACAATCATACAATCAATATACAGAGGGCGAGTTTATCGCAGAGGCGCGATTTCTTCCAACTAACCCAAATAATAAAATATTGAATTAAACGCGAGTTCGTCGGTAGCCTGGAGGTAGAGTCTCGGCCTTGTGAACAAGGGGTCCGGGGTTCGATCCCAGGTGCCGGCAAATTCCCCTTTCACGACACAAGCTTTTAGCTTACTGTGAAAGGTGTATAAGGTTGTATTTGGGTTTATAACAAAACCCAGATATATCTTTTAAAAAAAAAAAAAAAACATTGAAGGAGACTCACTTTTCACCCGGATACCGCAGAATTCTGGGGACTTTCATATTGCCGAAATTCTACATTTAACAAATCTTGTCCACACCGAAAGTGTCATTAAGTCGAATTAAACATTGAAGGAGACTCACTTTTCACCCGGATACCGCAGAATTCTGGGGACTTTCATTTTCCGAAATTCTACATTTAACAAATCTTGTTCACACCGTAAGTGTCATTAAGTCGAATTAAACATTGAAGGAGACTCACTTTTCACCCGGATACCGCAGAATTCTGGGGACTTTCATTTTCCGAAATTCTACATTTAACACATCTTGTCCACACCGAAAGTGTCATTAAGTCGAATTAAACATTGAAGGAGACTCACTTTTCACCCGGATACCGCAGAATTCTGGGGACTTTCATATTGCCGAAATTCTACATTTAACAAATCTTGTCCACACCGAAAGTGTCATTAAGTCGAATTAAACATTGAAGGAGACTCACTTTTCACCCGGATACCGCAGAATTCTGGGGACTTTCATTTTCCGAAATTCTACATTTAACAAATCTTGTTCACACCGTAAGTGTCATTAAGTCGAATTAAACATTGAAGGAGACTCACTTTTCACCCGGATACCGCAGAATTCTGGGGACTTTCATTTTCCGAAATTCTACATTTAACACATCTTGTCCACACCGAAAGTGTCATTAAGTCGAATTAAACATTGAAGGAGACTCACTTTTCACCCGGATACCGCAGAATTCTGGGGACTTTCATTTTCCGAAATTCTACATTTAACAAATCTTGTTCACACCGTAAGTGTCATTAAGTCGAATTAAACATTGAAGGAGACTCACTTTTCACCCGGATACCGCAGAATTCTGGGGACTTTCATTTTCCGAAATTCTACATTTAACAAATCTTGTTCACACCGTAAGTGTCATTAAGTCGAATTAAACATTGAAGGAGACTCACTTTTCACCCGGATACCGCAGAATTCTGGGGACTTTCATTTTCCGAAATTCTACATTTAACACATCTTGTCCACACCGAAAGTGTCATTAAGTCGAATTAAACATTGAAGGAGACTCACTTTTCACCCGGATACCGCAGAATTCTGGGGACTTTCATTTTCCGAAATTCTACATTTAACACATCTTGTCCACACCGAAAGTGTCATTAAATCGAATTTAACATTGAAGGAGACTCTTCGACCACCCGGATAGCGCAGAAGTCTGGAGACTTCCATTTAAATAGTTCAATTAAACAATGAGATGTGCCACCCTTCCTCAAAGTCTTATAGTTTATGGTACAAAAAAGACGACCTCTTTATTCATTTCATACGTCAGATCCGCTGGCCATCCCACTGGGAGATGCCATGATGGTTTAATAGTAGCAGTAAAAAAAAGGAATAAAATCGTTGTTATTCTAGTGCTTTCCTCTGGATACGAGGATAAAAAAATCCTTGTTCGATTTACATGAATTGATTGTTGAAATACAAAAAAATGTATGAAAAGGATTCAACCATTTGAATTTATATTACATTAGCATTTAAACGCGGCTTTGGTCGGGGAATTTCAAATAGACAAAAAATGAAACTGTGTGCTGTTCATATCACCGGTTAATTTCTTGTAGGTATTTAGTAACTATAAATAACTGGTGTTTAATTTTTCATTTTCGTATAAATTTTTTTTTTTACAATATTAAAGAATCAAACAGTCATAACATAACATGTAAACAATTAATACACTCAACACGTGGACCAGCAAAGATTCCACTCTTACCAGAAATGTCTTAGTCTTGAGAGAAAAAAGCAAAAGTTAAAATTTTCTAAAAAAATCAAAGTAAATTTAAAAACAATAATAATACAATATTTAAAAATAATACAAAAATATAAAAGTAAAAAATCCCAAAATACTAAAAATCAGTCTTTCAGTCTCTTTAGTCTTGAGAAAAAAAGTAAAAGTTAAAATTTTCTAAAAAAAGTCAAAGTAAATCTAAAAATAAAAAATCCCAAAATACTAGAAATCAAAATAAAATCGCATGTAGACATTCCATCACAAAATTTGCAAGTTATTAATTTTTGCGCAATAAACTTTTCGTTTGGGTACCTACCTATTGTATGAATTGACAATTTAATGCCTAGTTTTACAAGAGCACACGATTCTTTGACGGGGCTTTCGGCATCAGAAATAGATCAAAGAAAAATAACACCAAAAAATATAACGTATAACGTTATTCACATGGAACGTGTTCAAGGAATTGAAGTTGACATCGAGCGATAACTTTATTTCATAAGTTTTTACTTTGGGCTCTTATAGACGACACAGTATTGCAAACATACAAACTGATGGACTTAAATATTTTTACGACAATGAAAATAAAGAAACCTTGTTATTTTTTAAGACCATTAATTTATCGAAGCTTATTGTAGACAAGGTGATTTTAAATGATTATAAAAATAGTATCTCTGTTTTACTAAGGTATTTATGTCTTACGACAACTCAAGATTTTAATGAATTGTATATTATCACGTAATTGAATAGCCAGAATTTTAAGCATGAATAACATTTTTCTTTATAAAAACGACTCGGCTTGACAACCTAGGAAAAAATGAAACACAAGATGTATAATAAATTAGAAAAAGGAAAAATATGTATTTAGGTAAGTAAATTCTACGGTACTAAATACAAGTCTAAAAACACATTTCTCAGAGTATTTGTATAATATCACATCTTCAAGCCAGCACTGACCCCCTAGACAAACATGCATTTGGCAATCGACTACAAACGAATTTTCGACTATAATCGCAACAATAACGCATTATTACACGATACGTGTAGATTTTCGAAAAGTTCGCCAGTAGTCTATCGCTAAGTACGGTTTGTCTACGGCCCCAGAGATATGCTACTTGTCCTGAATGTCTTAAGTTTTATTGGCACAGAGGGGTCAATTAGCATGTTTATAGGAAACAGTTGGTCAGCTGGATACCCCATCTATGGAAGATGAGGTGAATGGATGGTACCAGCAATTCGAAAAAAAAATCGTTTCCATGAGTAAAAATTTACAAGTTTTTTATAGGTTGCATCCGGTTTATTTTGAGAGCAAATTATTTGATCGGAAACAGGAAATAATTTTGATCACCAACACTTTTGGAGTTGAAAGTTTTGAACATTTTGTACCCCTTCCTAAAGGGAAAACTCCTGAAATTAGTTCACCCATCAAAATATTATCATTTTTATCGTACTTTAAAAAATGTATTTTTGGTCGTAAAAAAAATTCTACTACATCATAAAGTAATAATAAATGTTGGAGAGCGCTATGCGAATATGTATCAAAGTAGACGTCAGTTATTCTGAAACTTTTTGGAATCTTCAACTCGCAAAAATCGTGCAATTATTAGTTTCAATTTATACACTAAAATAAGAGAATTTATAGCGTGCATATGATCTTGCAATTAACACGTTTTTGATTAATAACCCAAAAGAATGATGTACCTAGACAAAATGAAGTTCAGTTTGACTGTTGGTTTAATTATAATAATATTATGATGTTTTCAACGATACTATTATTCTTATAAAGATGTGAAAAGAATCATTATATTTACATAGTATCAGTGTAGTTTAAAAAGATTTTGAGAAACAACCATTTTTAGAATAAAAAAATAAGAGTTCAATTTATTTAAAGAATTTTAATATACTACCTACATACACCTCAATATAAAAATAAATTAAATAAAGATCTAAAGCCTGGTCCATTAAAAAACTTTTTCTTTTGTATCTTTAATCAATGTCTTTAACGAAAACATTTGAGTCAAAGATTTGCATATTTTTTATTAGAAGAATCGGAAAAAACGTAATGAGTTTTTTGTAAAACTTATGACTTATAGATTTTATATAACAAATGGCGTATTATTGATGGTGTTTTCTGTTTTGAGAGAATATGATTAATTCTCTTCAAGAAAGAACTCTGAATTCGTTATAGTATAGAACTGTGAAGAAAAAAGAAGTGTTGTTCCGACGCGACGCAACTTCTTGAATAAGAAGTTGAAAACTTTTATTTTCACATCATCGAATAGCACCGATTATACATATTTTAATATATTAAAATTTCTTTAAATTGAGATTCAAATTGAAGATTATCACAAATAAAACTTTTAATCCATTTGAATGGTCTATGAAATATGTAGGTACAAAATTACAATTATAAATATAATAATCTAGGTGCAGTTCGTCGGTAGCCTGGAGGTAGAGTCTCGGCCTTGTGAACAAGGGGTCCGGGGTTCGATCCCAGGTGCCGGCAAACTCCCCTTTCACGACACAAGCTTTTAGCTTACTGTGAAAGGTATATAAGGTTGTATTTGGGTTTATAGCAAAACCCAGATATATCTTTTTTAAAAAAAATAACTTATATATTCTTTAAAAACTCAGGGCATTAATATTTGACCATTGGAATATGAATCAAAAAGACCCATTTAGTTTGTACTTTATTACCAAGAATTTGGAGTAGTAGTTGTAGTAGAAATGAAAATATTTTTGAAACGTGTTTTATGTTTTCACATCGAATCCTCATAATAGTAGAGTGTGAGAAAATGAGGCAAGACGCCGAGTTTCATTCATATTTTAGCATTACTCGGAGTTTGAGGATAAAAAGAGACGAAGATGAGAGAATTAATTTGTAAAAACAACACCGTTTATTTTCCACAAAATCTTTATTTAAACTCGAGTACTTTCGTCATGACTGTTTGACATTATCAAGAGGACTGAAGAGAGATGAAGATTTACATGGATTATTGGAAAATTATGTGCATTAACATCTCTCAGTTACAGTTAGTTTGCCAATACATAATACTTGTTAATAAGCAGTTCCTATTAACACTCCATAAGTTTTTGACTTTCTACATATACAGAAGTGTTCTTCTAAAATTCATTAGATAATGTGAGAGTTTTGGTTCCAGAAGTTTAGTCCATAGGGTGAGATTTCGGAATTAACTTGATTGTGTTATAATAGATACTTTACAGGGTCTGAGTAGGTACTTTACATAATGAGGGATATATGAAGGGTGAATAAGTTTCCTTTTCCCATTTTTACTTCCTGGTATTTAATGATTTATTATAACTTCTCCATTGTTTAGTACCAAAACATCTCCACCCAACATAACATGTATAAATTAATTATTGTTTCTCTTTTAATTTTATATGTCTTTCTTTTAAGTTTGTTAAAACTCTAGGCATGTAAACGGTGTGATTTTTTACATTAAAGTAAAAATAAAGCATTGTATATTTATATTTTTAATTATCGACTTTTTCCTTTGAACTTTTCCACCCCGTTATCATATTTTTCTATTTTAATTTGTTTCATTGTGTAGCAAATCTGTAGGAAAAATCAAAATGAATAATATGAAAATCTATAATAAGGATATTTAAAAAAAAAATATTTGAAATAATCATTAGATAGTTAATTCCATTAAGATATTTTTGTTCTTGAATGAAACTTTGTAGACAATGATATAAAACATGTATTACTACGTAGAGATTTTTGTCAATCAGCTTTTTTGAATTTTTCAATATTGAAAAAATAACGTTTAAATGGTTGCATAATGTTTCAAATTTTAAAGAAGTATCCAAACTATTGTGTTAGTCGAGTGTTTGGTGGAAATCCAGAAAAAAATCGCCTCACAGTTTTAAAACTTATGGGCGTAAACATAAGGCTTACCCCAGGAGAGTCATTGAGTAAACGCAGTATACAACGCGTAATGTTCCCAGTGAAATATGTATTTCAATTATATAGTACAAGTATAATAATAACAACAACAAAAGCTAATTCCCGGGACTCTACAATTTCGACGAACTGAACGAGTCGTTACAATAATATGTCGACAGTGTTTTTGAACACTAACCATGGATGTCATTAGATAACTGGAGTAAGCACAACTAAACATAGAAAAGCGAGTCGAAAGGTAAGTCTTTTATTTGTGTTCATTTATGATAATAATTATACTGACCATGAACACACAATTCTTTGAGAAGTAGCCACAATTTCTCTAAGCTAATTTTTGCCTGGTTTATTTCATTGGTTCAAATCATTAGGAAATATAAAGGAAAATAAATTAAATATGCATTGTAAGTATGAGATAGTTACTAAATTTGACACAAAATTAAGTGAAAAGTATTCTAAAATATTTCGTACATATAATTACAATCATGTGATGAGACAATACTTATGAAAAGAACTACTATAATATTAGGTCCTTACATATGAAATTGGCGTTTGGCGAACTGGCAACTTTGATTCAAAATATGTGGCGTTCGGCTAGGAATTCCAAATTCAAATTTATTTCAAATTTAAGACCATGTATTTCTGTGTTCGAATTACGAAATTTATTTGTTATCGCGTCATTTGTTTTTCTTTCACATCGTTCTGTTCACAATATGGAGAACTTAAAATATCGCTATATTTACGAATATGAGTTTCACCTCGGCACTAGTGCTGCAGAAACGGCTCGTAGGATTAACAATGCGTATGGGGAAGCTACTGCAAAAGAAAATACGGTACGTTATTGGTTCCAACGTTTCCGTTCTGGAAATTTTGACCTACAGAACAAGCCTCGTGGACGGCCGGAGACACAAGTTGATAACGAAGAATTAAAAGCAATTGTGGAAGCAGATCCATCGCAAACCACGTCAGAGTTAGCGGCAGGCTTCGGTGTGAGTGATAAAACCATTTTGATTCACTTGAAACAAATTGGAAAAGTGAAAAAACTTGAAAAATGGGTACCGCATGAATTGGTACTGCTGCTTCAGGACAACGCTCGACCACATACGGCACGTTTGACGACCGCAAAACTACGGGAGCTGCGACTGGAATGTCTTCGACACCCACCATACTCCCCGGACCTTGCTCCAACTGATTACCATTTTTTTCGGAATTTGGACAACTTCATGCAAGGAAAAAAATTCAATTCTCACGAGGCTGTCCAAACGGCCTTCAAAGATTTTATTGATTCTCGCTCACACACTTTTTTTAGTAAAGGAATCAATGAACTACCTTCGAGATGGCAAAAGTGCATAGATAGCCATGGTACATACTTTGACTAAATAAAAAAATAGTTTCATAAAAAAAAATCGTTTTCATTTCTGCCATATGAAACGCCAATTTCATATGTAAGGACCTAATATGTTCGATTATATATCGAACATACTACGAATATGTTCAATTTACGGTCATGGCATAAAAATCGTTTTGGAATTGTGATGATGATGATGATTTTGGATGATTTTATTTATGACGCCGTTTTACAGTCTCTAGACCGTCTCAAGGGCGCCAGTGAAGAGTTCAGTCTTTAATTTGCCTCTGAAGCTAGTGACCGTCTGACCATCTCTCAGCAGCACCGGTAGGCGATTCCACGTAACTGGTCCGACAACACCAAAGGCCCTCTCGTAGAAATTGGACTTACCGGCTCTATTGGGCTCAGTAAGTCTATTTACGGCCAGTTCCATAGAGCGCAGAGGTCTTCTAGTGGTCGAGTCAAGGGGACAAAGCTCTGTGAGGCACGATGGTGCCATTTTGTTAATAGCCTTGTACACCAAAAGGCACACCTTGAATGTCACCCTTTCCTCGACCCTCAACCAGTGTAGTCGTTCTAAGAGGGGAGTGATGTGGCATCTTTTGCCCTCTCGGAAAATGAGCCGGGCAGCACTGTTGAACGCCAGCTGCAAACGATTTAGAAGGCTTTGAGGTAGTCCAGCATAAACAACGTTGCAATAGTCCAATCGTGAGACAACAAATGCTGTCACCAGATCCCTAATGGCAGTTTCGGGAAGAAATCTAGAGACGTGATTCAGCCGCCTTATATAGTGGAACGCTATGTGCATGGTTTTCTTTTTACTTTTTTCGAAGTGGCAATTCGATTGAATTTTACTTATTCCATGATAACAACATCTACCCGGATTTTCCATCTCCGGAAAATTATGCTAAAAATAATATGACATAATCTCACTTCTTTGTCATAAGACATGTATTAAGACAACTTCCCGTATATTATAAATGTTATCGAATTTCTTTCAAAAAATACTTCCCGTGTCGTCAATCACCTTCTTTGCTCAAAATCTTTGGTCTCCAAGCAAAAGTGAACATAAATATTCATAAAAATAAAGCTTTTGAAAAATTCGCATCCTTGACTACTAAATTTAGGTACAAAAGAATTATCTCCTGTCTTATACCTTCAATTAGAAAATACAAAAGTAAAAAATAAAATAATTCATTATCGATGACGATGATGGTTGTGGATGATTTTATTTTTAACGCCGTTTAACAGTCCCTAGACCATCACAAGGGCGCCAGTGAAGAGTTCACTTTTTAATTTGCTTCTGAAGCTGGTGACAGTCTGACTATCTCTCAATGGCACCGGTTGGTTGATGTCCTTAGTGATTATCTTGATCATGGATTTATAAATGTGGGTGTCTTTGGACAGCGTGACTTGTTTATAATAAAATATATCTCTTTATTATTATCATAAAAATATCCAATAAGTGTGCTTATTGCCTGGATGCAATCATTTCCAAAAAAACGTTTATATTTGTTACATTGTTTCACCGCGTACAGTCGGACAGAGACTTGGCTCGAGTATGGTACAAGACAAGGCCCGTCGCCAGAATATGCAGTTTGGATTCGTTGAAAAGATATTATGTTTCGAAATTTACACAAAAATAAATTAAATTATTATTATTTCAATGAAACGAAAAAGCAATGAGTTTGCGATCTTTGACTGTTTTAAAGATTTTAACAAACTTTCTTTGCTAACTACATATGAATAATAAAATTTGGTTCCTTTTGTCTGTTAGCTTTGAATTTCTATTTTATTTATAATAAGAGCAATAAGAACAAAATTAAGATAGCACAACAAAGTATGTAGGGAAAGGATAAGAATTTGTATATAATACACGAATAAGTTTTAAGTTATTTCAATGATTTCATTAAAAACAATAAACAAATGAAATAAAGCAAAACTTATTTGTTTTGTATAATTATTATTATAATGTATTGTTTTGCTGCGTCATAATAATAATTTTAACGTTGATTTTATATAAATTAAAAAAAAATGTGGATAAAAGAAGTATCATTTGGATTATATATTTATGAAACATTTATGGATATATTTATGGAACAAATTGCAGTAGGTACTCGTAATTATTTTTTATATTATTGTGAGCTAATCTATCTATCTACCAACACCGTCACAGCATTTCCCAATAGCGGGGTAGGATATTCACTGTAGTGAGTCTAATTGGTGTCGATTGTGGTTTGTTAATACAAAAAGTTTTTGGTACTGAATTAAACTATTATTTTTAGTTATTTGTCATGTTTATATATTGAAATTAATTGAAAACCTACTGTAAATAAAATATTTGTACAATCGCAGCAACTCACAATATTGTCTATTTATTTATTGCATCATTATATGGTTGACAGACTTTAATAAAATTGCTAGAAAAATATTTGTACATACATTTTAAAAACACATAAAAATCAATAAGTAAACTGGACAGTGTGGCGTGAAAGTAACGCTCTTGCCTTCTAGTCAAGAGGTGCTGGGTTCGATTCCCGGCCAGAGGAAAATGAAGAACAACCTTTTTCAAATTTTTCTGGGTCTGAGTGTAACATGTTTATTGCAATGTATATGCGTGTACCGTCGTTTTATCATAGTACCCATAATTCAAGATTTATATCTCACTTTGGGACTAACTCGATCTGTGTGAATAAAGCACACAACAAAAGAAAAAAAAATAAAAACAACATAATATTATACACCGGTTAATTTAAATAATACACAAGAATTTTAATATTACAAACATTTCTCGATTGGCAGCTATTTAATTAGTAGTTTGATTAGTTAGCAAGGCTTGATTCGATAAAATTATAGGCAAATTAGTGTTTTAATTAAATATAGAATTAACACGAAGGATATACAAGTTGAATTCTCCATGGGAGCATTCCCAAATTCTAATTATTATGTAAAACAAAAACACCAGTTTGTAAATTATAGGCAAATTAGTGTTTTAATTAAATATAGAATTAACACGAAGGATATACAAGTTGAATTCTCCATGGGAGCATTCCCAAATTCTAATTATTATGTAAAACAAAAACATCAGTTTGTAAATTATAGGCAAATTAGTGTTTTAATTAAATATAGAATTAACACGAAGGATATACAAGTTGAATTCTCCATGGGAGCATTCCCAAATTCTAATTATTATGTAAAACAAAAATATCAGTTTGTAAATTATAGGCAAATTAGTGTTTTAATTAAATATAGAATTAACACGAAGGATATACAAGTTGAATTCTCCATGGGAGCATTCCCAAATTCTAATTATTATGTAAAACAAAAACACCAGTTTGTAAATTAGACAAAATTATGGATACGGCACAAGTAACATTTTAATAACAACTCAGTTAAATATACAAAAAAACTTCCTTTTCTCTTCTTCTACCACATAATTATTTGAGCAATAGAAATAAGTATTTTTATTATATGACTCGGTGTAAGATATTTACAGCTGTGATTAAAACGGAAAAAAGATATTGGCTTTGCTAAAAAGGCTTGTCAAAGAATGGCTCTTGAAATGTGGATTTATTTATGATTTAAATTATGTAAATACTATAAATGTAATAATAATAATAATAATAAAAATCTTTATTGCACAAAAAAACAAACATTATTAAAACACAAACATTGCAGAACCAGACAAATAAAATTGTGCAATGGGCGAGTTTATCGCAGAAGCGCGATATCTTCCAACTAACCCATTAAACAAAAAATAATGTAGTTAAATGTAGTTATAAGTACATGTTTTTTTTTTTTTTTAAAGTACATGTTTGCTGCTATTATTTTGGTTTAACTAATTTATTATGTGACAATGAAAAGGAACGCGCCGACAAATATGTTTTTTTTTTTGATTCGGCGCAATTGTATAATAATATGTTATTTTTTTTAAATCCACACATAAATATTTGAGTCGGTTCGTATGTGCGTATGTCCTCAATGGACTCTGAAATAAGGAAAGACAGAAGTAAAATAATACACTCTATACGAGGTCTCATCTCCTGGGCAGGTTTAAGGCTAAAAACATTTTAAATATCTTATGTATTGATAAAGATATTACAATTTTAATGAGATTCCCATACATTCGCTTGACAAAATTGCCAAGCGAATGTATGAAAATCCAATATTTATAGTCAAACATTTTTCATTGTATTGAATTAATTTCAAAATGGATGTAACAATAAATAAAACAATACTGAAACTAAATAATTAGGGACTGTTTACATAATGAAACATTGTGATTGCTAATGACAAAAAATCCTGAATTATGAGAATAAAAATTGCATATTTTTGACATTTTGAGCTATTTTCATAATGGAGGATATTATGAGACCATAGAAATCCATACTGTAGAATAAGAATAGTATTATGTAAAAAATCCATAAACAATGTTAATTGATTTTTTGTATAAATAAATACAAAAGTACCTACCTCGGTACTAGCCATAAGAACCTATTTATTTTCGCCTAATATTTTTCTTTACTTTTCATGGCAAATCACTTGAAGATTTATGTAGGTACTACAAACTAAAAATACCAATTTTAACCCATGTATTTGCACGGTTTCTGTTTATTTAAACCCGAGCAATGCCGGGTTACAAAAGCTTGTATATAAATATAAAAATAGCCTATCGGATAGGTGGCGTGAACATCCTCTCTGGTTTCCTACTAAAAGAAGTTTGCAAAACCTGTCAGTTGTTTAGAAGAGGTATCCCCTGAGTAATTTTCTAAATAGAAAAGTAATTATGTATTTGAATTGCTACGCTGGTGTTCAGTATTTGCTATGTTAACGTACTCGTTCGTATGTGAAATGGATCAATATTCAATGGAATCTACAAATAATTTCTCAATACCTATTCTCGAATTAAGTGCAAATTGTTAACTGTTTAGGCCCTTTCCATAGATGTTTACATTAACACAGTGAATGGTTTAAATATAATATTACCTTTTAGGTTACCCACTCTTACTATCCTTTACTGTTTGTAATAGGACAAAAGTTTGGTTTGGGTTTAAAATGTTTAGGCTGTTATCAGTAAGTTGAAGTTTTGCAATTATCCTCTTGAATTATTATCCAGGCTGTGTGGAGAGGGTTCGGGAAATAATATCATTATCGGTCCGTCCGTGGGTAGGTACCTACAATAATTGAAATCTATTAATAAGCCGAGATCACATTTAACGAAATTTTGTCGTTTTCTTACGAATTTAAGTCGTGCAGGAAATTTCGCTTTATTAATTAATTAGTGTAACAAAATAATAATTATTCTAACAGATTAATTCATTACTTTAGTATAACGAATATTATTTATAAAGTATAAATACTTATTTGTGAAATTTTCAATTTTAGAAAAGCTCATACCTTTGCATTAACATCGTTCGTACACAACTTATTATAACTACGTTCAAAAATTAATAAAACATAACAAAACAACCATACGAAAATAAAATAATTAGTGAAATGATTAAAATAATTCTTTGAAGAAACGAAAATATTATGCGGTTACAGTAATGACTCGGAACGGCTCTAGTCCTGAAGATTTAAGGATATAACAATACAACATCATTTGCCATCTTTCATCTGGCAATAAATGATGTTTAAAATTATTCATATCGGACAAGTGTAACAAGAAAATTTACAATTTGAACAAAAACGTAATCAATTACAGCACAAAAAAGATGGCACTGCTTTATAAGCAAACAAAACGTCGTATTCAGTGTGCATTCGATCTTACTTTTAAGAAAGTGTAGAAACTTCTGATCGAGCCGCAAAATTTGGTGTAAACTTTAACCCTTTATGACCAACTTAAACACACCGTATTATTGACGATTATGTTCGAATTATGGGAATGTTGTTTTCTCTTATTGTTCTCTATCAATACAGCTGGTGAATACATTGGCATTGATACCACAATACTATGTCAACGCATAATGTATGTAATAATATGTTTCTACATTGAATAGGTTATACCTAACACTTATAACCCACAGAGGTATTGATTATTAAAATTACTCGTTTTCCAATAAATACGATAATAATGCTTTAGGTTTTCAATTTTGTTTTTGTTTGTGACTCTGTTTTTTTTACTATTTAATTATATTTTTATAAAGGGTAAACGATATTAATCCCATGTTTTTTTTATCTCATTTGAACTGCATATCGCAATTGGATCGAGAATAGATGTAATTAATAATTTTTACGTATATTTTTTCATCACTAACTTCAAGAAATTCTTAATCAAATAATGGCATGATAAATATTAATAAAAATGTATAATTTTTGAACACCGATTTAAATTTATCTAGGCTTGTTAGAAACCCAAATATACCCCAAACATCTTTGCAGTATTCTTACCATGCGCTTACTCATTACGCTTATATTGTAAAGATGGAGTAGTCTGGTAGTGGGAGTAAGGTGATGTAAAAATAATGTGAGTGTGACCTATTATGATTATTAGTAAATACTTATTTATAAATTATTAGGAGTGATACAAATTTGTTGTCGACCAACGGCTCTTGGTGGAAGTTCACGTTAAATTAATAATTTACATATGTAATATATAATTATAACAATAATGTAATATGTAATTATAACAATATAAGATAATGTAATATGTAATTATAACAATATAAGATAATTGTATTTTGACTCTATAAAAAAATAAAGCACAAAATATATTGACGATTCATACATATCGGGTAATTGGGTTAGTTGGAAGAAATCGCGCCTCTGCGATAAACTCGCCCTCTGTCTATTGATTGTATGATTGTCTTTGTTTTAAATGTATTTTTGTGTAAATTTGCTTGTTATCAATGTACAGTAAAGAATAAATAAATAAATAAATAAATATCGAGATAGTCCCAAAATAAGCTATGAATCTTATTCTATGGGTACTTACTAGCATGACAATACATATATAAAATATAATAACCACACCCAAAACTATTCAAAAAAGGATATTTTTCATGTAGGTATGTAGTTGTGTATGGTTATATTCTTCAGGTGAATGCAGCATAATTGTATACCTACTTATTGTGATGAAATGAATATATACAAGACGGTGTATATTATTTTTATATACCTAGATCGTATATTTGTAGTAGGTAATTAATTTGGGAATGAGGCAATCTCAAGTGGTTGTTGAACACAACTATCTATGTAGGGGACAGATAGAGATATATTTCGGTGTGTGTCTGGAAGAGATGGATGTAGTTTTTTTTGTTGCTTTGGGTCGACATTTTCAGGGTCTGAAGAGAGGACACATATTACTCCTGGCAGTTCGTTTCGAATTCTTAAGAAATTAGGTTGTGCCCATATTAGTTTTAAAAGCAGTGTTGGAATTTATTGATTAAAGAATAATTAATTGTTGGACACAACCAAAGTATTATTTATGATTTTGGAGTGATATTCACGTACAGAGTGGATATAATATTTTACATCCTAAATAATAATTGTATTAAATAACAGATTCAGTTACCTGCCAGCCGCAAAGCTAAGTGTTTTAATATTATTTTATTATTTATATCTAGGTGCTAGGATACTCTCAGGATGTCTATTGTCTACAAGGCAATATTTGTACTCAAGGATTTATTATTTTACAGATTTTGAAAACAAAGGAATTATGTGTTATATATATATGTTATTTTCAGTATAATTTTGTATGTATGTATGTATGTACCTGTGACTGATATAATATAGCGCGGTACGACACGCCTAGAACTAGACCAATAGCAGTGGCGCACAGATCTACCTAATATTATATTTTTATTTAATTTATTTTACCATTACGAAGGATTAAGCAGTTTGGAGAGAAGCTTTATGTTGAGCAGGATATTATTTATTAATTTAATTACATATTTTATCATCGATGTCATTTGTATTCTACGAATTAACTGGATTTTCTATTTAATTGTTCTGCTGGAAATTGCTGTGACATTATAGAATGTATTAATTAACATTTTGCAAGGCATGGATTTATCGTATTGTTTATGTATTATTATATTAATATATTTATATTAATACCATTTATCCAAAAGTCCCTACATAAACCCTTTTCCTTCTAGGGAATGCAGTTTTGTCCAGTCGTTTGTTTGGCCCCAGACGATTTGGGTACGACGTTATTCCTTTCTTAACAAAATATATGATATTGTAGTATATAATTATGCATGATAATTATTTAAATCAAATTTTGTAAATATAAGTACATAGTTCAACTAACAAAATTCTCTCCTTTCCCTATATGCTGGAGGACCCACAATCCATTATAAGGTCTTTGGGCATTTGTAAATGGATATTATGTTTAATTAACTTTAATTATTATTAACTGGTTGGTAAATCACTGTTCGTGATATTTCTAACTATATTAGTAGTCTATCTTATCAGTTCTGTAAGAACACACCTTGCAATCATTAACATGGTTGGATGTGCGTAGAGATTGGTGGTGCTTTCTCTGCGTATAAATCAACTTAACCAATGAAAAGGTATTTATTTCAAATGTTCTCCGACTGAAGCAGGTACAGCTCCATTCCTCGAATTTTCTGCTAGAGTATAACTTGAAGGGGTTATCTGCGCCCTTTGGTTGAGGCTCAATGATCAGGAATCTTTAGAACTAATATCATTATATGTTTGCATCTCCGCATGTTTGCAATATATTGCATGTCCTAGTGAAAATATATCTTATATATTATTTTATATATATTCGTGGTGTAGAATAGTGCACACGGGCTCAAAATGCGGCATGGGACAGTTTGAGACGTGAGGGAGCGGAGGCGGCGCTCTTTCAGCATGGACACAGCATGCTTTTCATGCACTAACATGGTAGTTAGTCTCTGAAAATGATGTCATAGCAATTGTGTTGAAATTTAATTAATATTCAAAAGTAATAAGGTAATGTTTTGGGGTGCGCCACTGTCCTTTACGACGCAACGAATTAGTAGGTATGTTGTAGAACATATGTACATACATCGGCTATAGAAACTATGAAATGGTTATCTTATGTAGGGACATAGATCGGCAACCAGTTACCATACAACATTCTCGTAATGATATAGAATAATATTATTTGAATTTTATGTTATGATGATTGTTATGTTATATTTCGTTATGTTTTATTATGCACTATTTTTATTATGTTATTTTACAGTATCTCAAGGTAAGTGATCTGACGTCAAAGTTGATCTCAGAGTTAATATGTATCATAATTCATGTTTAAATTGTTTTACTGATTTTGTGATTTTGTTGTTCTTTTTGATTATTGAAATGTATATTTCAGGTGACTTATTTTGCGTTTTTAAAAATACACAACGTAGGTAAAATTATCGTCAAAACACAACGTATTGGGTCCGAATCTACGAAAATAGTTAATAGATAAACCTAGACGATCACGAAAGGCCAAAATTCGTTAATTAATTTAATTAGGAATGCGATATTTCGTACGTATATTTATAACAATGCGAAAATTCATACAATTCTTAGCTAGTCGGATAGGGATGTAAATTCTAGTTTGGGAATCATTTATTACAGTAGGCATAGTTAGAAGCTAGGATGTTGCAAATTCGGAGCTTAGAATGGTTTGAATTAGGTAGGATCATCTCAAATGGTGCCTCAGATCAGGATATTATGTCTGTCATTGCAGACATAAACTGGGTTTTTACGGAGTAGAAGTGGGTTTTGGGTTTGCGATGATAAATAACTAAAATCATGAATATTGGAGGGGGGGAAAGCATAAATGGGTTTTGAGGAGTAGAACTGGGTTATGGACAGAGGAATGTGTTTGGTTTTTGAGGGGAGGAATAAAATTTATTCTTGGGAGATGTAGTGAGAAAATTGGTTGATGATTTTTACTTCGAGAACCGCGGGTTGGTTACCCATGGATTATAGTGTTAGTCGAGTTTGGCGACATTATATTTATGTTTGGCTATCTATAGGTATATATCTTACGTTATGCATGAGAATGGTGAACCCTTAATAGTTCATTCGGAATTATGTCCTTATGAATAGTCTAATAAAGAACGCTTGTGATTCAGGTATAAAATTGGATAGGTATATATATGTTGAAACCCTGAATAGTTCTTTATTTTATTCAATAATGTATATAGGTACCAAAAATATGTACTTTCATAAGTAGATTTGGTGTTAGAAAAATGGAATATTATACAATCATATTCCCAAGTAGACGTGTTAACATGAATATTAGGTATGTGGAGTTTATTTTATGTATATGGGTAGGTGTATGACTAGAGTTTTTAGGATTCTTAGATATTATAGTATTTGGGTAAGATGGATAAATAATAGGTAGGTATATAGTTTGATGTTAGTTATATGTATCAAGTACATGTTTGTTAGGGACTGATATTATAGGTATTATTATTTCTTGAGGAATAGGGTCTTAACATTTTACAGTATTTGTAAGTTAAGTGTTTGTTTTTAAACTTTTAGAATTCTGTCAAGTTAATTATTTGGGGTGTGAAATAAAGTTATTATCGGGGTAAGAATGGTGAATATATTATTGAGTTGGAAATAATATTAGACCAGAGTTTATGAGTATCTGATAACATACATAATACAATATATGCATGGAGCGGATGAGAAGGCGATAGCCGAATGATTATTGATTATGATTACGGTTATATGTTAAACGGTTAGCTGGAAGAAATTACAGGCTAGGGGGGGGGGGGAATGATCGGCTAAGAGTGGAGACAGTCTACACGGAAAGTATACTCTTTAAAACCAGGAGGGGCATTCCAGGATCTTGAGTTTTAGGAAACGTTGGAACTCTTGGTATACCCTGAAAGGTGGTATCTATCATTTCAAAATTGAGGACAAGAGAATACTCATTTATGAAAATGTTCTAAGGAGAAAAGAGGTTGATGTTCGCCGATATAATACATCGTCTTCCAAATAGAGAAATAAGATGTACCTACAACCTATGAATCCTAGGATATAATAATGATTAAAACGTTATATTATTCTAAACCAAGAACGAGATAGGAAATAATATTATTACTGGAATGAAAAAAAAAACTATAGTTTTAAATAAAGATGCAAGCAGAAAGGTATACGGGATATTATAGTACCTAACGGGATGTATAAAATCAGTGGTTGTTAAACTTTTGGACTGATTTGATGATATTGTCTGAATGGAACAAGGAAATCTGAAACATAAAGTATACGAGGTTATATAGGAAATATTTGATGTTGAATATCTGTTGGTAGGATACCAACATGATTTACTTGCAAGAAACTTGGTGAAAAGTTTGGACAGCGATGATAGTAGTTTTATTGGAGGCCAGAAGGGTGATGTGATGAGATTATGTAGCATTGGATCCTCTCTGTTAACCCAAAAGAGAGTGGTGTACAATAACATAAATCGCTGAAGAGAAGTAATTTGATAAGAAAGTACAACGCTATGATGTAACAGTTTGAGAATCGATTGTGAATCTATCGATGTCACAAATGGAATAAACTATTTAATGTGTTATAATTTTAAAATTGTGGTGTCAAATATTATAATAATATTATTCAATAGTGTTAGAGTAAAGTTATTTAAATGTGAACTATGAAGTGTTTAGTTTTTAATATTATTTTACAAGTGGAACGAATATTATGATATGTGCATATGGAGTTACAATTGTGTGTATTATATTTGGTTGTGTGTGTGATAGTTTTGAAATAGATAAGTGTTTTTTTTTCAGGACTTTTGAAATGAATGAGGAAGATTTATTTATATATACTTAATATGTAGGTATATACATTAGGTGACTGTTATAATTCTACTTACCTATTATAGAATAACATATTGGGATGTATTATGTAGATATTGTCAATGCAACTCGTTTAAATATTGTGTCATGTATCTTATATGCGTGAATGTGCGTAAACACATTGAGGGAGGGGTTCCCACCACTTACCCCTGGATGTTCAAGAACATAGTACGTTATCTTCCTCTTAATTATTTGTGGTATTATTATGGGTGATTTATTTTAGGTACGTAATTATAGGTATTTTGAGTTAGCTGTTCGCGTTTGAAATTATTTAGGCACATTGTCAACATATTATCACGAATTTTGTTGGTTAGCTGGAGGATGTTGCACTACTTGTAGAATTATGTGGCTTGATCACGTGGATCGAATTCTTATGGACGGCCGCGTGTTGTGTGGGAGAAATCGGTATGCTTTGTGTGGGAAATTGTAAGGCAGTGATGGAGGCGAGGGATGTGTGCCAAGATAGAAGGATTTGTCGTTTGGTTCTCTCTGTCTACCCCATCTGAGACGCAGCGTGATGGTGCTGAGAGATGAATGGTTATTTAGGATGGGTTGCCGGTGGAGAGTTGGTCTCCCACTTTCTTCCGTGAGTTTTCGGGTGTCCTGTGGGAGGACGGGTGTTCTAGAAAATTAAGACATTTAGCATCTTGGATACAATGAGGTTTGCCGCCGTTTTGAATGTCTTGAATTTGTGTCGGTACGGAGAGGACGATTTGCGTATCTATTGTGTGCTGCAGGACTACTGGCTGCATCGGCAAAGGAATCATGGATATGAGACATCTGGCGAGTAATACAAGATTGGTGTTACCAGCGAATTGGATCACCCTGAAGAATGCATATATGGACTATAGGGAACCACAAGTACTATGGATAATTATAATGATGTGTGAATATGATCACATGAAACGAATTTTAACAAAATGCAACTTGGATATTTAAGTATTGGGATAAACTTGTTATTACTATTTTATGTTCTATAGATGTGATGACTTAAAATAATAACAAAACTCGAAATAATAAAATATAACAGAATATTAAAATATTATGTTATGTTGGGACAATAATATTGAACGAGAATTTCTCAAGTGGACGCATCGGTGTGTTATGTGCATGCATGTATTATTATTATTGATGACTTGAATAGAGGAGCACAGCTGACGAGGTACCTACGACCTATCGGAATATACAGTGGCGGACTCGAAAGTTGGAATTAAATAATTATGAAAAATAATTAGAAAGTAAATAATTGTTTGTGAGATAATGCCTCATCCATTTTGTCTTCAGCATGATCTCAAGGGGGGGTATGTGATGAAATGAATATATACAAGACGGTGTATATTATTTTTATATACCTAGATCGTATATTTGTAGTAGGTAATTAATTTGGGAATGAGGCAATCTCAAGTGGTTGTTGAACACAACTATCTATGTAGGGGACAGATAGAGATATATTTCGGTGTGTGTCTGGAAGAGATGGATGTAGTTTTTTTTGTTGCTTTGGGTCGACATTTTCAGGGTCTGAAGAGAGGACACATATTACTCCTGGCAGTTCGTTTCGAATTCTTAAGAAATTAGGTTGTGCCCATATTAGTTTTAAAAGCAGTGTTGGAATTTATTGATTAAAGAATAATTAATTGTTGGACACAACCAAAGTATTATTTATGATTTTGGAGTGATATTCACGTACAGAGTGGATATAATATTTTACATCCTAAATAATAATTGTATTAAATAACAGATTCAGTTACCTGCCAGCCGCAAAGCTAAGTGTTTTAATATTATTTTATTATTTATATCTAGGTGCTAGGATACTCTCAGGATGTCTATTGTCTACAAGGCAATATTTGTACTCAAGGATTTATTATTTTACAGATTTTGAAAACAAAGGAATTATGTGTTATATATATATGTTATTTTCAGTATAATTTTGTATGTATGTATGTATGTACCTGTGACTGATATAATATAGCGCGGTACGACACGCCTAGAACTAGACCAATAGCAGTGGCGCACAGATCTACCTAATATTATATTTTTATTTAATTTATTTTACCATTACGAAGGATTAAGCAGTTTGGAGAGAAGCTTTATGTTGAGCAGGATATTATTTATTAATTTAATTACATATTTTATCATCGATGTCATTTGTATTCTACGAATTAACTGGATTTTCTATTTAATTGTTCTGCTGGAAATTGCTGTGACATTATAGAATGTATTAATTAACATTTTGCAAGGCATGGATTTATCGTATTGTTTATGTATTATTATATTAATATATTTATATTAATACCATTTATCCAAAAGTCCCTACATAAACCCTTTTCCTTCTAGGGAATGCAGTTTTGTCCAGTCGTTTGTTTGGCCCCAGACGATTTGGGTACGACGTTATTCCTTTCTTAACAAAATATATGATATTGTAGTATATAATTATGCATGATAATTATTTAAATCAAATTTTGTAAATATAAGTACATAGTTCAACTAACAAAATTCTCTCCTTTCCCTATATGCTGGAGGACCCACAATCCATTATAAGGTCTTTGGGCATTTGTAAATGGATATTATGTTTAATTAACTTTAATTATTATTAACTGGTTGGTAAATCACTGTTCGTGATATTTCTAACTATATTAGTAGTCTATCTTATCAGTTCTGTAAGAACACACCTTGCAATCATTAACATGGTTGGATGTGCGTAGAGATTGGTGGTGCTTTCTCTGCGTATAAATCAACTTAACCAATGAAAAGGTATTTATTTCAAATGTTCTCCGACTGAAGCAGGTACAGCTCCATTCCTCGAATTTTCTGCTAGAGTATAACTTGAAGGGGTTATCTGCGCCCTTTGGTTGAGGCTCAATGATCAGGAATCTTTAGAACTAATATCATTATATGTTTGCATCTCCGCATGTTTGCAATATATTGCATGTCCTAGTGAAAATATATCTTATATATTATTTTATATATATTCGTGGTGTAGAATAGTGCACACGGGCTCAAAATGCGGCATGGGACAGTTTGAGACGTGAGGGAGCGGAGGCGGCGCTCTTTCAGCATGGACACAGCATGCTTTTCATGCACTAACATGGTAGTTAGTCTCTGAAAATGATGTCATAGCAATTGTGTTGAAATTTAATTAATATTCAAAAGTAATAAGGTAATGTTTTGGGGTGCGCCACTGTCCTTTACGACGCAACGAATTAGTAGGTATGTTGTAGAACATATGTACATACATCGGCTATAGAAACTATGAAATGGTTATCTTATGTAGGGACATAGATCGGCAACCAGTTACCATACAACATTCTCGTAATGATATAGAATAATATTATTTGAATTTTATGTTATGATGATTGTTATGTTATATTTCGTTATGTTTTATTATGCACTATTTTTATTATGTTATTTTACAGTATCTCAAGGTAAGTGATCTGACGTCAAAGTTGATCTCAGAGTTAATATGTATCATAATTCATGTTTAAATTGTTTTACTGATTTTGTGATTTTGTTGTTCTTTTTGATTATTGAAATGTATATTTCAGGTGACTTATTTTGCGTTTTTAAAAATACACAACGTAGGTAAAATTATCGTCAAAACACAACGTATTGGGTCCGAATCTACGAAAATAGTTAATAGATAAACCTAGACGATCACGAAAGGCCAAAATTCGTTAATTAATTTAATTAGGAATGCGATATTTCGTACGTATATTTGCAACAATGCGAAAATTCATACAATTCTTAGCTAGTCGGATAGGGATGTAAATTCTAGTTTGGGAATCATTTATTACAGTAGGCATAGTTAGAAGCTAGGATGTTGCAAATTCGGAGCTTAGAATGGTTTGAATTAGGTAGGATCATCTCATTATGTACATTATATTATTGATGACCAAATGACATCTGTCTCCTACCGAGGTCCTGGTAGGAGACAGATGTCCTGGCTGCGAAACATAAGGGAGTGGACCGGCATCCGAAGTGTGGAAGAGCTGTTCCGAGCAGCGCAGGACATGGACAAGTTCGCCGAGGTGATCGCCAACGTTGGGGGGACCCGACAAGGCCATTGAAGAGGAAGAAATGCCATTATATTATATGCAACTTATTAATGTATTGTGGTTGTGTAGGTGCGTTTTTATGTACTTAATATACTTAAAGCTTTTTTTTTAAATAACCGAATGATTCAATTGTATTTCTATCAGATTATTATTGGTTTTGTTCTGGTGTGGTGTGATTTGTTTTATTTTAATTGAAGTGTATACATTGTTTGATGTTTGAAGACTGTATAATGTTGTAAATTTATCATGTATTGTAAAAGGCAAATGCCGTTTATTTTCCAAAATAAATAAATAAATTTTACCTTGACCGCGAATTTGAACACAGAACTTCGCGAAACAGAAACATGAGCGTTACCTCTGCACCAAACTGCCCGTCTACCAAAAACATGTGGTTTTATCATGGCATATAAATAATTTGACAATGTAACAAAATTATTCTTAACCAACAGACTTCCGTTATTTATTTATTTTCTCGTTCACACAGCTCAGTAGAGACATATTACAATATACAATTATTATGTATGTATACAACAACCATTAAATAAATAAAAAAAAAACATAAAATATTGTTCAATATATTATTGAGGATAATCGAAACTTTAAGGAAAGAGTGAGATTCCTACTCTTGACTGGGAACTTGAAACAAATAAATAATATTTTATGATTATTAAAATCTGTTCCAGGAAAAAATATAATTAAAAGTGTTAGTAAAAGCTTGAAATAAGTTATAAGTACTTACATGAAAACCAATGCTTACAAACTTTTTAAATAAGTTGTAAAATCCGCTTCATCCGAGTTGATGAAAAGTTTGTTAATGAAAATGAAATGTTAAAATTATTTTTCATTAAAAGTAGCAGTAAGTCAGTTTTATGTGCGTACGAGACTTATCTAGTACAGGATGTTTCGTTTTCTTTCTTATACCTATATATAAACACATAAAAGTGTTTATTCGTTGTAGAGGTAAATATTTAAAATTTGGTTTATATTTATTCCTACCCCTATTATATTGGCGTTCTTTCAGCCTACCCCACTTGGGCACAGCGTGAGGGTAAAGTAAAGTATATCAGTATATTTATTTATTTATTTTACATGATAAACTGCATTTAAGCCTTATCATATTGTAAAATTAAAAGTATCTTCCAACATATTTCATTACAATTATTTGTTGAAAGTCACATTATAAATGGTAAGTCATTGATCAATATTATTTCCTTTATACCTACCTGCGTTTGTTTTTTATATACTTAGGGCCAACATTATAAAAGTCCGTTAGCTCAAGTTATTTTAATATGTTCCAAAATTTGATATAACTACTCGTTTTTCAGCATTATAAACATCCGTTGATATTATTTCAGTAAAATGTTACCATCGGCTTTAACTGGCCGACCGACCAGGGATTAGTTTTGACGACTAGCATTGCTGTCTCACTATTTGCCTGAAGAGTGTATATATTCTCATAGCATCGCTGTCATTTGCTCATTTGTTTTGTGTAAATTATGAGATTGTTGGGTGAAGTTTTTATGAATGGGGAGCAGGTAGATAAAAAGGACAGGCAAGATCTTACGTGACCACCGGTTGAAAACAGTGGGTACAGTAGGCAAAAGTATTTCTTTTTAACGAATTGTCAAAATAATTTTATAATGCTGTATCTAGTAGAATGTACGAACAGATCGCCATCCGTTCGTATAGTGTCGACATACTTACGAATATTGGGTTCCTCGTTTATAATTTCGGCAAAAAAATAGTTAACTAGTAGCCAGTAAACAAATCACATAATAAAAAGGTCATTTCTATTTATCTATCTAAACCATCATGCCGTACCTATTATAAGTGGGGTAAGCAGAGAGAACGAAACGTCATGTAGATGTATCATTACACTCTTCTTTCGCTTTTTCTACATTCATACAATTTCTCATACTCATACGTCCATGTCTCTTTCTTAACCCACGGCCCTCCTTGACAATTTGATCCACGTGATCCATGGTTCTTGAGACACTCTTTTAGGAATGATAATATAATAAGTTCTAACTACTTTACTATATTGCCATCATGGCATATCCTACAAGTGGGGAGCCAGCAGACCAGCCGCTTTTGAAAAACATTTCAAATCCTTGAGTTATTCAAAGAATTATTTTCTTTTCAGACTATTATTTGTAAAGCTCACGTTTTTATAAAAAAAGTTTAAGTAAGTATCATAATTTATAAAGCAGTGTAATAAAATTATACAGCAATTATTTTATTGTTGTCTACTGAGTAAGATTTACCTTAACAAAAATCATAATAATTTAACTTTTACTTCTTTCTGTCAAGTGCAGAGAATGTACAAAACTGAAAAAAAGAATAATAAATTGTAGTAATATCTAACTATTTACAAAGGTTAAACAACAATTAGTTATGCTAAATGAGTTGACCTGTCTTTTGCAAAGGCATTAGTTATAATGCAAAGGTAGTTATCTCGGTTGAAAAAAATGTTAGCAAACTATTTTTTTTAAATTTATACGATGAAAATGTTAGATAGAAAAAACCGCAATTTAGTGAAAAACTCGCCCTTTGTGGATTGAATTTTGTTAACTCTCATACAATTAAACTGAGTAATGAAACCAATAGGTATACGGTAAAAAAGCTACTTTTAGATTAAATATGTTAAATAATCGCCTCATAATGTTTCTATCATATTATCAAAACATTGTAGAATTATTTGTATTTATTAATATACACAAATATAAGAATACACTTCCTTGACTAGTTAAAAACCTGGACACTAGTACTAATGCGAAAGAGAAGAGAATACAATCATTTGAATTCTGGATATATTCAAAAATACTTAAAATAAATTGTTCTCCAATACATAAAAGAGTATCTGGAGTAGTTCGACAGTTTTAAGAAAAGAAAACTGCAATAAATGGTCACGAAATGAGAGGACAAAATACCATCTCCTGCAACTAATTATTCAAAGAGAAATACCAGGATAAAGAGGCTCAGGTAAGAGAATAATCTCTTGCTGCACGATTTAGAGGCAACACCACATTGCTATTCAGAGGCCTGAGTCAACAACACACTATCGCGTCACGTTCCCGCTCCGCTAGCGTTCGGGTGCAGACGATGGTGCGCCAAAGTGTTAATTTTCGTAACTATTGTGTATCTTAGCAACGAAATTGACACTTGCTTGCAACATCGTCTGCACCCGAACGCTAACGGAGCGGGAACGTGAGACGAAAGTGTGTTGTTGACTCAGGCCTCAGGACTGCAGTCAACAATGTGGGGACAGCTCGATAATCGCCGACATTCGCAGACGAGAAGAACTATTTATCGTATCAAGTCTAAACTTTTTCACTCCAATAGATGGCGATAGACAAACTCTTATTATGTTCTTAAATCGGTGCTTCAGGTATAAACAATTATTGATATTTAGAAAATAATTCAAGAAAAATGTGTTAAGAAAATGAGAAAAACACGACAGATGAAATTGTAAAAATAGATATAAAAATAATGAACAAATCACGTGATCAGTACCTTAACAGATTTTCTAAGACAATATAGTTAATAGATACGTTCTATGTCCATTAAAATAATGAATATATGTATTTTATCCGTAGCCATCGAGATTCGGTATAAGCTAATTTTCTATTAACTCTGAAAATACTTTAGTAGAGGAAATAATGTTTTAACGCCGAGTATGGTATCGGTACAAAAGCATAAATATTATGTGAGCTTTAAGGATGATTACAGGAGTCAAGCTAAAATAAATATAATCCACTGAATTTATAACGTTAATTAAATTGTAATTTATTTGCAAACTTAAATGGGTCGTCTTGATAAAATTTGGAAAAGCCGTGAAATTATGAGAAACACAAAGATAAGACTAGTCAAGACCTTGGTATTCAGCATATTTTTATACGGAGCTGAAACGTGGACGCTGCGAGCTAGCGAACGCGCGAGGATCGATGCGTTTGAGATGTGGTGCTGGAGAAAATTGCTCCGAGTGCATTGGACGGAACACAGGACCAATGAGTCCATTCTCAGGGAGTTAAACATTTCGGCGCGACTCTCAACGATTTGCAGTCAGCGCGCTTTGCGATATTTCGGGCACATTGCAAGAAGAGAGCATGACAACCTAGAAAAAGTGATTATGACTGGGGTTGTAGAAGGGAGGAGAGGAAGGGGCAGAGTGCCAATAAGATGGAGCGACCAAATTAAGGAGGCCACACAGAGCTCACTTCACGGGGCCTTACACATGGCAGAGGATCGCTCAACATGGAGACAGATGGTCTACAGAACGAGGCATGATGGTCACGATCCTCAGGATTGAGGGACCGACAGAAATGATGATGATGATGATTGCAAACTTCTTGATTGCTTGGAACTTGTTTGCGTTTTTTAATGTTACTCACTCAAACGGGGAGTTCAAGATTGAGAGTAGGTCTATAGCGGAATAGTTTTTTTTTTTTTTTTAAATAATAAATGTTTAGGCATACTTTAACTCCGATCACTCGTTATCGAGTGGATGGTTTTTCAAAAATAAAATTAATATTGATATAAATGTAAGTAGTAAAAAAAATCAGATGTTCACCACGTAGAAATATTTACGTGGAAATATTTAATTTTTAGTGCATGACTACGAATATAATAATTATGTATCTAATAGATCGTATAGGTACTATACCCTCACGCTATATTCCAAGTAGGGTCGGCAGAGAAAACAGAAAGCCATATTCATAAATGTTTTCTTACATATCTAATAAGTGATTTTGTTTTAGTCTCATGAGGATAATATCCATGTTAATTTACTATTTTGCTGAAGAGGAGCAATAATTATCACAGATCGTTGTGATAGCATTAATTTGATTGACTAAGTTGTTGTTGTTCAAACATTGATATGTTCTCGCAAATGTAATTATTGATTTATTGTGTCAGTATACACGTAGTAGAATTCCATAATTAGGTAAATTGAAACGAGTATTTCTTTCTACTATAAATTATAAATCACGAGAGAGACGAGAGAATCAATGTCTTTTGATTATGACCTTATAAGTCTAAAGACGTATCTATTGATAATGACCTGGTAAGTTGAAAGACGTCTCTCTAGTGATGAATAATAATTTATAGTAGAAAAAACACTTGTTTCAATTTACCTATCAACAAAGTTATTTTTAGGAACGTAAATGAATAAAGACAAATGTCAGCAAGTAATTATTAATGGATTTGATTTAAGCTGTTACAAATATTATAATAAAACCATTTCTGGCACAATGTACTTATTGCGTAAAGTCGGTGATAAATTATGGAATAATGGAAAATTATGGGCAGTGGTGAAGAAAATTAGAGGGTTTGTTACTACATAAAATCATATCACTGCTGCGATTACTGATACTACGTGGGAGGCTTCCTACAAAAGGGGAAAGTATGGCCCAAATAATAAATTACACAAATGTACATTATTATGTATGTGACAGATAATAATTATTGCTTCAAAATCTCCTACAAAATCTACTACAGTTACTTTGACATTTTATTCGGCGTTTTTACTGATGAAAATGAAGCGAATAGAAAAACATAGTAATGTTTCGAATGTTGAAAACATCACGACCTTTAAACGAATCATGTTTATCATAATTAGTTTAGTTTGTTTTAATTTCATTAAATTAATATTGTTTATTATCTTTACCAAATACTTTTATTGCCCACGCAGTTGTTCTTGAACGAAATAGTTTATAGTCAGATAATAGCCATCTGATGTAATATTTATAAAATTAAATTAGGATTAGGCTATTATCGTAATATTCTTGATGGGTTTGTGAAGTAAAGTGAGATATTACAGAAAATATAATATGATAAATGAACTAACTAGTCTTGATTAAATTATTTTCTAAAGGTTGACACACACTCCACCCCCCACTATATACAAAAATTGAACTGAAGACTCCAAATTTCGTTAATAAAACAACATGGTCACTAAATTATCACAAGGGTGATTATACAGGTGCAGTTGACTACCTTCTGGATTGCGAATGGACCTTTTTACAAAATGAAAATATTGAATTTATTGTCGCCGCATTGTATGGGTTATTATACGATACAATAAATAAATTCATACCTTGTGAAGAATTCAAAAGCAGCAGTTTCCCGATATGGTTTTCTCAGGAATTGAGATGGTTGATAGCAGAAAAGAAAATTGTCCACAGAACTTATAAAGAAACGTATGATCCAATTCACTACAAGAAGTTTGCCGCTCTAAGAACAAAGTGTAACAATTTGAAAGCAAAATGCTATAGAAATTACATAAGAAAAGCGGAAGATACTACAGTTGATGCTAGGAGTTTATGGAGGTTTAGAAATGCACTTTGCAATGGCAATTCTGAATATCCTGCACAGATGTTTCTGGGACGAACTCAGGCAAGTAGTCCTCAGAGAATAGTTGATCTTTTCGCTGATTTTTTCAAAGAAGTATTCGAGGCGGATGATAATGTTTCTCAGGTGCTTCCGATTTTTGACGGAAGAACAGTGGATCTGTCACACTGTCAAATCCATGCAGATAATGTGAAAACAAAAATACTCAAACTGGATACGAGAAAAACTGCAGGACCTGATGGTATTCCTCCCATATTTGTTAGAAAATGTGTTGAGGCCCTGGTCGTACCGTTGACAGTAATTTACAATAAGTCTCTAGAGAAAGGACAATTTCCTACAACGTGGAAGATTGGAAATGTTGTACCTATTTTCAAGAAAGGAGATAAAAATGATGTATGTAACTATAGACCAATTTGTTTGCAGTCTACTCTGGCTAAAATTTTCGAATCTCTTGTCTTGGATCAAATGTTATCATCAATATTACCAATAATAGTACATCAGCAGCATGGCTTTGTCTCTGGAAGATCCACATTGACGAATCTAACAGTTTATGAAGATTATATAGCTGAGAGCCTTGCAATGGGCTTTCAGATTGATAGTATTTATTTGGACTTCTGTAAAGCATTTGACAAGGTGTCACATACTATTTTATTAAATAAACTCTCAACTTTGGGTATTACTGGAACACTATTAGAATGGTTTTCTAGCTACTTGAAAGGTCGAACTCTGCGAGTTAAAATTGATAATCTTTTTTCTCCTGTTTTCATGGCAACGAGTGGTTTGCCTCAAGGCAGCCATTTTGGACCAGTCTTGTTCCTTATCTTCATTAACGATATCGTCTCTGAACTGAAAGATGTTGAATTCTTGCTTTTTGCAGACGATTTGAAATTGTTTAAGAGAATTGAGACCATTAAAGATTGTATAAGTATACAGGAGAATCTTGATAGATTAATCTCATGGTGCCAGAGAAATAAATTGTTTCTGAATGTGCAAAAGTGCCAGTTCATTACTTTTGGTAGAGTTAAGAAAAATATTGAGTTTGATTACTCCTTACAAAATATTAAACTGACTCGAGTTTATGAGATTCATGATCTGGGAATTATTTTTGATAGCAAATTATCATTTATAAATCACATTGAGGAAATGATCGCGAAAGCAATGAGAACCCTAGGCTTTGTGCTTCGTACAGTGAATGATTTCCAAAATGTGCATGCTGTAACTCTTTTGTATATCTCTTTAGTCCGAAGTCAACTAGAGTATAATACTCCAGTATGGTCACCCACTTACAATGTGCATGTAGATAATATAGATCGAGTACAACGAAAATTTTTACGTTTTATAAATTACAAATTAGGTATTCCAAGAAATGAAATTGATTACGAACATCTGCAGGCACATGTAAATATTGAAAATTTAAAAGACAGGAGAATAATGAATGATTTGATTTTTTTGCACAAAATTGTTAATAGTTGTATCGACAGCCCTGATTTGATTCAGCTAATTAGGTATCGAGTACCTAGTCGGTGTACTAGAAGCCGTGAGTTGTTTTATTGTGACAACTACACTACCAACTATGTAAAAAATACAGTAGTGCCCCGCTTGCACCGATTGGGGAACGAACACTTGAATAATATAGATTTGTTTAGTACTGATGCTAATGCTTTTAAGAGGTTTTTAAAAGGAATTTTCAACCCCGATTAGTCTCTAGTTTTATAGATGTATGATTGTCTGAAGGGAATAGAATAAATTTTGTGCGTATGTGTTTGTTTTTGATATGTTCGATTCAAATTAATGGTTTAAATAAAGTAATTACGTGTTGTATTTTTAATTTTTTTTAAATGTCTGTTTTAATTATTTTAATTTTATTTTAAATGATTATTTTAATATACCTATTCTATCTCATTGATTGTTGTTTTTGTTTTGAACTGTTATTTTTAATTTAAATTTATATTTTATTTTTGAGTTGATATTTTAAATTATAAGTTTTATATACCTATATTTTTATGAATTTGTATGGCAGTTTAAAATTTAATTATTAAAAGTGTTTTTTGCCGATTTAATTATTAAAAAATGTTATATATAATATTTTGTGAATTTATATTGAATTGAGTGAGTGTGAATGGTGGATATATATTGTGATGAGTTTCTAAGTGTGCGTATGAATTTGTGATTTTAGATATTATTTGTGTTGAGATATGAAATTGTTGAGTTATGTTTGATGTTCCGATAAAACGGATTTTATTGTAGTTAAATATTGTATTGATGTATAGGTGTATAGCTATACTGAGAGCTAACCCGTCGATTTCGTTATTATTGTCACATATTTATTTGAAATTATTATATTGTGGGTAATATATTATTGTTTCCCGTTGTTAATATTATTATTATCTGTTTAAATTTTATCATAATATCAAATATTTTTATTAGTATACATCTTATATGTGCCTAGATATTAATTTATATTTTTGTAGCGTTTGCGCACCATAGTATGTATCCCCATGAATGCCTATACAATTGTATTATGTTTGTTTGAAGTTGATATTGGTTAAATATTTGAATGCGCCAATATTTTTAGTGTTTTATTGATTAATTAAGGTTTAATCTTATTTTGTTGTTTTTTTGTTTGCTTTATTGTATTGATTGATTATTGTATAATATGTTTAGATCTTACTAATGTAAAAGGCTAAATGCCGTTGATGATAGAAATAAATAAATAAATAAATAAATAAAAAAACTTCACACGCAGTGAAACTTCTGTCGGCTGCACCTGCGCTAGTAAAGTCGCAAATTTGGATAAAGTACGTACACACCTATGTACAAACATTATCTTCTTCTGATCTTCTCCATATCCTAGTTGGATCAGGGAATGATTGCGCCTAGGTATTTCCTACAGAGATTTCTGTCCATTATTTTATCCAGGGTACAAGTTTGTAATGTCAAAAATAAAAAATATTATTGAATAATATACTTGTTACATTCGAAGAAAAATGTCTCATGAAATTGCTCCACTGATGTTGTACAACGTTATTGTTAAAGTTGCAGTAGACGCCTCAAGCTTGAAGTGTTAGTAAAATAAACATATCGTCCATAATTATAATCATTTTAACATTTTTATTATTTAAAGCAATATAATGTAAGTATGTAGTTTAAGACCCGTAGGCTAATATTTTGTATAGGGAATGAGATTGTTATCTAGAGTAAAGATCATGTATTGTTATTCGTAAATATATATCATACTTCATATTTCTCATAAATATTATATCATAACATCAACATATTATTAAGATAATGATGTTTTTCTACGTTTTCTTCATACATCTCTGAACTGTTGGATGTAAGACTAATTTTTAAAATAATCTTACACAATTATTCATATTATATAAAGAGATGGATTAAAACATTAATTTACTTTTATTAATGTTTTCCTCCTGATGCTGCATTTTTTTTTCATTAAAATGTTGTCATTCTGGATCTATATTTTTAGGTTTCTCGTCAAATTATTTTAGCGATTGCCACTTAAACATTGAAACACTGTCCATTTATCATGTCGAAAAAACTGGTTGACCATTTGTTTTCCAGGTGAACTGCTTATTTTATTAAAAATTCCCAAATTCACCTTTCTTAATTTTAGAAAGTAAATATTTTTATTGCCTATTAGTTCTAATGTGAACACATTTTTTAGCACATAATCAAAAAGTGTTAAATTAATAATGTTTACTTAATTATATCTATCTGACATGCTTTATTTAATCTTTGAATTCTATGAACACTTAACATATTATAATCTGATGCAATATTTTCTTTTATAACAAGCAGAATAAACATATGTATATGAGTACGTAACAAGCATGAAGGAAACAAAAGTGCCGGGAGCGTAAGAAAGTGGTTGGAATTAGACAAGTTAACACAAGATATCCTAGAATTCGAGAAAGAGTAATAATGAAGGGATTATACTGCTACACATACCTACAGTAGAGATACGAATAATTTTCTAAGTAGGCACCTCTTCTCTTATATTGTTGACTTAATATAATTGATTAACTTAATATAACTTAATTCTCTTATATAATTGACATAAACTAAGAAACAGGTCATGATTATAATTGTATTTAAACAATAATAAGTATAACACCAAAGACTTTTCCAGTTTGGATTTTATTGGTATCAAACCTTATTCAATATAACATAGACAATTCGTACAGAAAGTGTAAATAAAGATGGGTCGTAGTTCCAACAGTTAGGTCATATACTCCATTCTATTTAAAATATGCTATCACTTATATATTATTGGAAGACGTAGACTATGTTTAATTGGTTCGA
Source organism: Athripsodes cinereus (assembly GCA_947579605.1). Lineage (NCBI taxonomy): Eukaryota > Metazoa > Arthropoda > Insecta > Trichoptera > Leptoceridae > Athripsodes > Athripsodes cinereus. The sequence continues at coordinate 9,109,084 of OX388311.1, forward strand.
AGTTGTCGGAAATTCTTGAAGTAGCAGTGAATAAGGATCTCTGCAAAAATCTCTTACATAAAACATAATAAGTATCGTTAAAAAAATTGTTTCTTTGTCTATGATCTCGTTTGAGGAAGTGTTTCTCGTGGAAAAGAGATTTAATAAGAATGCTCCTTCAACGTAAAAACTATGTACATAAAAAAAATTTGGTAAGCGAATTAAACCGTTTACATAATGTTTAAACTTCTTGATTTTATTTTCATAATTTCTAATTTGTTTTCGGATACTTCCGCTTCCATTGATAAGAGAAAATAAAGTTCGTATATTTTAAGCAAAATGAGAAATTTTAGAGGAAATTGAACAATAAAAATATACATGATACGTTGAAACATATTTTTTTTTTGCTTGCAGCTTTAAGCACTTCACGTGTAAGTGTGTTATATGTTTATAACTTCTATTCAAACAATAAGTGTATGTTATATTCTCGCTCTTTCTCTTTAGCTATTTCCTCAATTCTGAGGGTCGTTATCTCCGGATAGCCCCTAATGGATAACCCTGGCCTATATTATTTTGTTTTCAGCCAAGTGCACTGCATTATAAATTGTCGAAGTCACCGCCTGCTGTTTTGACCGGTCTGAAGCATCATATTTTTTTTAAATTTTATTGACAATAATAAAATATCAAAACAGCAAGGTATTGAGATTAAATTTTCATACCTATGTGATATTAAATAATACCATTTATGTGTTGAGACATGTAATCATTTGGAATACCAATGTTTAACTATTTTCTTCGGCTCATCATTCAAAACCTATGGTTTAATATTACATTTTATCTTAAACCACAATCTATAATATACAAGTTCTGTGTTTTTGTGAAATGAAAGCATTCAGAATAAATTTTATTCAAGGGTGTTGATTGTCTTTAACCTATAGATTGATAATATAAAATAATATTGAAAATAAAGGACTATATGGTTGAATATATTATTGTTATTAGATTCTCAATGCGACGTGCTCTGTCTTACAGATGACAGACATGTCTGCGGTAAAAAAAATGTCTACAAACGTTTGCCACATTTTCATAACGTAACATGAATTCATATCCCTCAGGCATATTCATTGTGAGACAGACTATGAGATGATCGACCCAAGGTCTTTTGAATCAGAGGTCGTAAGACAGATCACTTCATATTCCACCATTTAAACCAAGTAAACGGCTATAAAACTTCACAGTCTTCAATCGATCGAACTCTCACAGGGATAATGATCAATTGACTATTTAAGTTTGTGTTCCTCCTAATTTGAAAAGGATAGAAAAAGGTATGAGAGTTAATTCAACCTATATAGAACAATCTAAAATTTTGCCCCAAGAGGCTCATCAATCCATTGAGCTACGGGCTTAGTGAACTAAGGCCATCCCAGACTGTTCATTGCCTACCTTCTCATCTCCTCAAAGTGTTTTTATCTACCTCCTCATACTTACACTTTGCTCGTTTTCTCTATAATCATAACCATTACTTCTCATTTATTATTTCCCTAAAACATCATGTAACAATCTTATACTCGTACATATTTATTTGTAGATGACGCTAACGGTACATTTCGGATAAGTTCAGTCTAGGAAAATAGTATATTCGCTATCTTAATTCTAAAACACGTTTTAACAAGTTACTGGCGTAAGGTTCGATGGTTACTATAACTGTATGATATGAACTTATAAGCCGATGATTAAGAGGCATATCGGTTTCATAGTAATAAGTTAGTAGTGTTGCTATCGCAAGGTATCGAAAATCGGTTAACACTTCGAAATTTCAAAGCTTATATCATGCGATGCTTTAACACTACGCAAAATATTATATTATATATAAAAATGATGTATTATATGAAAAATGATGCCTGTAATATTTTTAATTGTATTTCTATCAGATTATTATTGGTTTTGTTCTGTTATGGTGTGATTTGTTTTATTTTTAATTGAAGTGTATACATTTTTTGATGTTTGAAGATTGTATAATGTTGTAAATTTGTCATGTATTGTAAAAGGCAAATACCGTTTATTGTCCAAAATAAAATAAAATAAAAAAAAAAAATTATATCATATTTGTATTATTATAAAGAATTCGTAAGCCGTTTTATGTAGTTGTAAGATATCGCAATCTTGCGATTAACTCATTCTATGTGCATCGAATTGATTGGCATATTATTTAATGATATTTAACATAAATTGATGTTATAAACAATATACAGTAAATTATTAAATATAAATAAAAATATATCTAAACACATTGTGACATCATAGGTTCGTGTAAGATACAACTTTATGAGAATTCAAAAGTTCTGCAAGTTTATGGCTATACTTAGACAAAATATTTTTTTAGTACTTTGCATAAAAAAAAGGTACAACATAAAAAAAACTATGATCAAAATTGACTTCCGCACTTATGTAGATGCCTTGATAGTAAATATGTTATCCCTCTGAATGGAAGAGCTTATTAGAGTAATTGCATTTCTAAAAGAAATATGGGGGTGAATAATAGAATGTTATAATAAATTAACGTTAAAATTGATGTAGGTAATACAATATTTTTATTTTTTTACAACGACAAACGGCGTGAGCTTTTGCATCTTGGAAATGAATAGAAAAACAGAAAAAAAACATACTTAATTATATTGATATGCTTACCTACAGTATGAGCGAGTATGTGTAGTCATATTATAATTTGTGTTGTTTATTCTTAATTATTAAATTATCTTATTTTTTATACTTTAAATTCTTTATTATGTTATTTTGTTTTATTATTCTTTTGATTATTTTATAGTTATTGTGTTGTAAAATGTAAAAAAAATTTTAGTATTGCCCCAGAACAGATTTCGATCTAGTGGGGCATTATATTCCAATATGATTTTTACTGTTATTTAAAAGTGTAAAATTTTGGAAATAAATAAATAAAAAAAAAAAAAAAAAAGCTTCATATCTACAAGACGTAACATCTAAATATAAAGTAGTTGTTTATGCGTAGGAGTTATTGGGTACTTGTTAATCTAAATGGATGAGAAAGCCTCAGCTTAGTGCTACGGTTGGAACGTGATATCAAGAAATTCCCTCATCTGTCGTAGCCGTCTGATACAAATAACTTATTAACGTTACCATTCTATTTATAACGAATAGTAAGTAGGTAACAATCTATTTTTCTCCATATTCTTGTCTCCTTAATATTTTAGAAAACGAATAATGTATATTTATAACTTTTAAAGGACAATTTAAATTTCTCCGTATTTGAGTAGGTACCTAAAGTCGTACATATGAAATTACTTATCAGACAGGGAGTTCTAAAAGAGAAAACAAGTCAAGAGGTACATACAAAACGGTAATTTTATTTTATACACACGTATACTTCCTTTTTTCTTCGATCTTCCTTTTTAAAGCATTGGCTATTCATTTTAATAATCCTCACGTCTTAAGATCATATTAATTTTTTTCTGGTAGATAGGTAAAACTTATACTTGCTTGTTATGCATTTTTAGGGATTTTGTAATCAATTTGATGAGCATGTCTTTAGTTGAAAACAGGTAGAATAAGTTTGGAAAAACCAAAGACTAGATGGTTTAATAATATGCGACAGACCACAGGAAGAAAATGGATGTAACATTTCCATGATACGGATGAGAAGAAAGTCGATGGTGAGGACATTGATCAACAAAACACTGAAAAAGTTACTGAAAAAAATAAGATGGATATTGGTCTAACTTCTTGTCGAGTAAGTTTTTGTGCCGCAACAGAAATTTGATACAAACGTTACAATGGTAAGAACTTAAATAATGTGTAAAGTTTAGTTACGAAGTATACAAATTATTACAATATGTCCTTAGCAAAGATAAATTATTAAATTAAGTAACCCTTTTATAATAATATTATAATGAAGCGAAGTTATTTTAAACACGTATGTAGAAAGGGTTTAAATATTTACATTAGTATGTTTATTATTTTTACAAGATCAGCACACATGTTGTATAATATTATATCAACTAGTGGCAATTATTAATAAATTTACCTACTGTTATTAAGCCCCTAAAGGTGTTTGTGTTGTAATGGTGTATTTACACTATGCATTACAACTGCTGAATTGAAAAAATATAATTAGCGAATTAATGTTAAATGTTGTAGTTTTTGAATAACATATTTTAAATTCACAATTTTGTATATGTTAATTGTGCCACTGCTGTTTATTTTGATTTACAATACGTAGATTCGTGAATTTAATAAGTCTCTATTACTTAAATATTGAATGTATCGCGAAGTACGGATGTACAAATTTTATCTTTCCTTTGCTAAATTCTAATCGATCCTGTCTCAATAATCACACGCTGTATCACTTCACTCAGTTACAAATAATATTTTTTCTACCTCATCAATAGAATTTTTATACGAATTCCTTCATCACATTTTTTTTCTTTCAATAATTACGCTAATTTATCATATTTCATATTTTATTTACAGTTCCATTTTAGTTAAAATTTTGTGTTTTTTTCCTTATAAGTATTTGATATTTTTCCAGGTTGTTTGGAAGAGATAAGCTCGCATTCTGGTGTTTTTTTTTGTAACCATACAATATCGTGGTTGCACACTATATCATTATACTAATAAAATTTTATTTATTCATAAAGATTACATATTTAGTAAATATTATCTTCTATATTATGTAGCATTTCTCTAATTTGTTTGACCCAAATTTGGGAAGAAGTCAGCATTTGCTAAAATATGACTTGCCATATTAACCTTCACCACAAATTACCCAAACCAATAAAAAAAATTATCTAATACTAATTTAAATTTAAAAAAGGATATTTGTTGTTTCGATCTTTACGCTACTTATGACAATGAAATCAGAGAGCACAAGTAACTAAATACTTCTTCTTCATCTTGCTGGCACTGTACTAACTTATTGCCGCTGAAGGCTGTTGAGCTCGGCTAAGGTTATATATTATTCTGTTCCCTATGTCATCTTCATCCAGGGTATTTCTCCTCGGGATTCTATTACATTGTGTCATCCAAGTATTCTTTAGTTTCCCTCTTGATGGATGTCGAGGGGATTTATTGATGTGATTTTGTTAGCGATGCATTCAGACGGTTTTCACCTTATGTGTCCACACCACCCAAGTTGCTTCTTTTTTTGTCAAAATACAATGGTGGAAAACGAAAACATGTACAACTCTAGTTATAAATGATCTAGAGTTTGTGTGTTCACATTGTGAAAAGACATTTTAAACATATTTGATATCAATAAAACACTGTTTTACTTTTCACTATTGATTTATTAATACTCAAGCGCTTTCGTCAAGTTAGCTTGACATTTTCAAGAGAACTAATTACAACAAAAAATTTTCTTAAAGTCACATGCAACAATAATATCTTTTATATGTAGGTACCTAAAAACAGAAAAGAAGGGGTAAGGAAGTAGGAGTAGTTAAGACAATGGTGGATGAACAATTGGTTTCAACAATGGTGATGAATGGGGAATTTGAATATTTACTATATTTTTAATATTTCTATGTATTTCCAATGTTTCCAAAGCAATTAATTTTCTATACCGGTTTTCTGAATGTAGGACCCTTACACTATTCACATCAAAATTGTGATTATGACTAATGCAATGATCCGCCATCTCCGAACAATTAGATAAACCCCTAAGTGCTCTGGAATGTTCTTTGATACGAGTGTCTATCGATCGACTGGTCTGTCACTGACACCGCTTCCTTACCCCTTCTTTTCTGTTTTTAGGTACCTACATATAAAAGATATTGTTGTTGCATGTGACTTTAAGAAAAAAAAAACTTGTAATTAGTTCTCTTGAAAATGTCATGCTAACTTGACGAAAGCGCTTGAGTAATAATAAATCAATAGTAAAAAGTAAAACAGTGTTCTAGTTATAAATATTAATAAATAAAGCAAATTACTAGCGAACATAGTGTAAACAAAGCTTGACAAATGTTATCTCTGTCGAGAAAGGGAACATGACTGTATGTATGTATGCTGTGAAAAGTGTGAGTATGTATATAGTACGAACATAATATCTCGTATGTATTTAGGTTTTTGAGAAGGCTTAATTTAACACAAGAGAATAGGTACACACTGATAACAATATTAAAGTACTACTAGCGCTAGGCATTTGTAGGGTGTGGTTTTGTACGGTGATTATGTTGTTTGCTACGGTATGGGTTGATAAACCATTACGTAGAGAGTTGAGTTATTATCAAAGAATTGTTTTTTTTTATCCATATTTTTCTATTCTTCTTTTTGAGAACACAAGGTAAACGCAAGAACTTTGTTATCTTGTGTCAATTGCATTACCTTTTCCCAGAATATTTCTCTCACTCACTCGCCCTTGAATGCTTCACTTTGAAACACAGGACTGAAACTAGCATTCTTTATTCAGAACGTTCCTGTGCCAATTGAGTCATACCTTCTCACGATATTTCTAGCTCTCTGATGGCAAAGCATACAGTAATGTTGGCAACAAATATTTCTAGAGGTCTTACCAAATTTTCGGAGTTGGACTGGAATTATTCCAACCCAGTGAGAACCTTGAAAGCGGAAAAACTTTTTTTGTGTGTGTTGATTATAAAGAGAAAGGAATAATAGAAAAAATATTATAACTATACCATAACGGCATGTGGGGTAGCGAGCAGCCCAGACACATGTGACAAACATGCAAACTGTCCTCTCGGATATTAATATTGAGATTCACAAAATTTTAATTGGTGAAAAAAAAAACGTAATATTCAAAGCAACAGTTCAATTACAAATGTTTGTATCCATAGTAAGTAATTATTATAATCAACACTCTTTTGTTATATATAAAGATTATCTTCAAATGAATTCTGAAGGCAATTAAACAGCAGTTAAATACAAAGTCAAATACAAGAATTCTATGCTGAGAATACTTAACATTCTTGAAGCGGAATATTGTTAAGTCAGTCTGTTGTTTTTCTCTATAAAAAGCTTGTTTTGATAAGAAAAGTTAGTAAATAGAACAACTGTGTAGTAAGAACCATTACGGTTCTCTAAAGTGTGATTTTACTCAAAGTTAGAAACATCATGATTTCCTTTGAGACTATTGTTTGTAATTGAAAAATGAACAAACTAATGATATCTCTTCGTGGAAATTCTTAAATATTAATTAGGTATTCCGTTTTTCTTTTATTTAATAATCAAAATTTAGGAAGATGATAATAATATTATTATATACTATATTAAAAACATTACCAATAAGAGATTTGCGAATTTGAATCGTTTGATATATTTTTTTTGTCAAGAAAACAAATTTTATCCAGCAAAATGAAACATCAAAGTCTTTTTGAAAATTTGTTTCGAGAATTCGGATATTAATTTTGAATACGTAGTAGGTAATATCAGGATATCTTCTGAATAAGACGTTATCATCAATTTTCCTATAACGTATAGCAAATATGATAATAATATATGCCACATGAGATAAATCTAAGTACTTTTTTTAATCATTATCTTTTCAATAAAATATATTCATGAGATATTTTAAGCCAGAAACATCTATAGCTAGACAGACAGCTGTAATGTTTAAAGGTATATCATCATATTTATTTTTCTTTTTAAACGCTTTACAAAATAGTCATACCTATTTAGTTCATTGTCATTATCTAGACCTTTTTCGAGTCCTTCCGGGGGCACAGGGCAGAAATCAGTCTCCTCCATTCAAAGCGTCTCTGTGGCAATTGAGTCACCTAATGTCGTTGTCATAGGAACCATGTATCGTGAAAGAGAGGCGTCCGGACTATCGGGATTCTTGTGGAAAATTATGTTTACAAGGGGAGTAAGTTTTGATATTATTTTTAATATAATAGTTTGTACATATTGTTTCATCGCTATTATTATGTCTTAATGCATGTGTGGCTAACCTTTTCAGCAGCCGGGCCAAATTTCAGAACGAGATTCCCTTCCATACAATGTACTCCATATTATGGAACATTTGATAATTTTACTTCACCTTAAAATTTCTACCCCCCCGTCGCTAAATTTTCAAAATGGTATAGGAATTTGAAATGTTTTAAAACTCCTCGGTTTTCTTTTAGAATATTTTCTCAAAATACCTCTTTCAAAAAAGTAACGGGTATTTGTACCGACTATAGACTATTATTAAAAAAAAGTGTGCATATGCTTCGCGGGCCGCGGGTTGGCCACCTTTTTCTTAATGGATATTATCTTTTTTGCATAATGTACCTAGATAATTACAACATAAAAAAAGATTAATACGATTGACGAATATTGGATACTATCAGAAGATATTTACCAGTCAAAGTTTAATTTAAATTTTATATATTTTCTATCTCCTACTTTTAACGTTAATGCAAACTTAATATTTTCATAAATAAAATTCATATTACGAGAATGAAATGATGATGATTACTAAACAGTCTCTTTTTCGGAGAATAACGAGTACATTAGTTCAATATGTTCAAATTGAAATTCGAATAAAATAAAGATCGAGCTTGAACAATGAATACAAAGAGCGAATATTAACATTTTGAATATGTAGAAAAAATAGTTTTGGACTTACCATCATCAATTTCTCATATTCTTCTTCAATTACAGTTCCATTGTAGAATCTATGTTCAGCTGTAACATCTGGAAAGTAGAATCCTCTTTTACAGACACATTTGTAAGAACCACGACGGAAGCCAAGTCCGGGCAGTGGAACGCACTGAAAAAAGAAAAAGAATATGTTAAAAATACTATTCAAAAATCACTTGGCAAGATACATCGCGCTTTTTCATTAATTTACTTAAAAATTGTGAAATTGCTCACACTTGGTGTCAGATTGTGAATTGTCATATGAATTAAAAAAAATATGGTGTTGTTTCTATTGTTTCAATTCATAAAGGCATGGGGTAACAAATGGGGTAGCCAGTGGACTAGCTGTAAGCATACTGGTTTATTAGGCTTAGCTGGATTACGATCATCGCATTTTCAAAACGTGTTGCGATGATTTCCCAATACATTACTAATATTCCTCTCACATACTAAAACCACAACGATTTTCTGCATTTTGATATAAGTTAAGTTGATGATCAATTAATCTGGCATGAAATATTTCAAATAACAAGCAAATGAAATTCAAATAGTAGTTATCTTCATTAATATCAAAAACTATACTTACATTGTTGCATATGTTCACAATAGCAGTTTTAATAATTGTTGTTTTATAAAACGTGAGCTATAGTATACATATAATTTATAGTTGTTTATTTAACATAATGAAAAATGAGAACGAATAATAATAATATACGCAAACAATGAAAGGAAATTATTTGTAAATTAAAATTATAAACGTGACCGTAAATCATTTTTGTGGTGATATTTTAGAAATAAATGAAAATTAAACTATTTTTTTTCGAAGCATCAGATTGGTTTCTTTCGTAATTCATTGTATAAATGAAAATGGTGGCTATTTTTGGAATGTTCTGTTTTCATGATATGGCTCTTTTATGTTTTCTTCAGAAAAAGAGGGTGAAAAGGAAAGTGTCTCAGCATTTTAAATATGAATAAACCTCGGATAAGAATGAATATTGTGAAAAATAGTTTAATTAGAAGTTGAGATTTGATTTGCATAAAAAGGACTTTTGTATATAAGCAATCATCATCATCATCATCATCGCCCTCAACGCTCCTCTCGGGAGCACAGGGCAGAAACCAGCCTCCTCCATTCAGAGTGTCTCTGTGCCAATTGCGTCACCTCTTTCCACGACATTCGTTGCGCTCTGATATCGTTGTCATAGGAACGGTGTATTGTGAAAGAGGGACGCCCGTTCCGACGGAACCCCTGCGGACGGAAGAACAGTGCATATAAGCAATCAGGTGGGATGAATTTAAAGGATTAGGTACCTACTTAGAGTTTTTGATAACAATTTATTCAATCAGCATTTTGTGAGTGAAATATCTCCCTAAAGATAAATGTACATACTAAGACACTATCATTGATACAAAGTTCGATTGCCTCAGCATGACAAGCTTATTAAATATCCACATTAGACATCAGAGTCAGTGTCTTCAAGTGAAAGTATTGTGTGTCTTCACTAAAACTTGTGACATAGTAAGTTTCTATGCTTTGGTTTCGAAAACATTTTGTCACATTAATCAAATTGAACGTTCTTTAAGAAGGAAATACGTACTAACAGTATGCATAAAATAATATTCAGCCTTCTGGATGCTAGTGCCGGACTTGAACCGACGACTTAAACCTCCCTCTTCTTTGGGACCCGGTTTCTACCTTGCGGTCAACCCAGGTTCACAAAAAGGTCCTTTTTAATGCACCTGTTTTATCAACCGCTCATCTTTCTCCTTTTGGAACGTTATATTCTCCATGTAGTATGACTAGAGACCCGTCACTGAGTGTGTGTTGTCATGATGTACAGCTGAACATTAAGCTTTTTTACTGTTTAATTCATTTTGTACGTGACGTGGTGATATGTTTTAGTTATAATGATAGGCCTTGACTTACAACAACAAAAAATACCCATTGAATACGGAAAGACGACGACTGAAGTACATACCAAAATTCAATAATTGAATTTGTCGTAATCAAGGGAAAAGAAATGTACATTTTATGTAAGTAGGTACCTACCAGTCTAATATTGTTTTCCAATACACGAAAGTTTTCATGTCTGTACGTAACGTTTACATATTATCTACTTTTGGACTTGAATTTTTAATATTTGAGAGTGAGCTTAATGATTTTAAACGTGTTTCATTTGGAAAATATATGTGAATTCTAAATCAAGTATTTATCAAAGCTGTGCTAATCCTTCAAGCTTTTCGTGGCGGTAAATAATAGAATCAAACAATATAGACTTGAGACTGAGAATACTCCTCATCAAGACCTATGTATGGAGTATCCTGATGTACGACTGCGAGACATGGTGCCTATCTGAAAGAGATAAACGAAGACTAGAGGCGTTTGAGATGTGGACCTATAGAAGACTATTAGGAATTTCCTGGAGAGACCACATCACAAACGAAGAAGTTCTTCAAAGAATCGAAGGAGGAAGGCACCTGCTCAAGATTTTGTCAGAAAGGCGTGCAAGGTGGATCGGCCATGTAATACGACAAGAAGGCCTCTTGCATGCCGTAATGGAGGGTATGACCGAGGGGACAAACTCTAGGGGACGCCCACGCCGAGAGTACCTGGAGGACCTGCTGGTGGACATGCGCTGCTCATCATATGCAGAATTCAAAAGAACCGCACAAGACAGGGAGGAGTGGAGGAGAAGAATTAAAGAGATAATTGCTGCAAACCAATCCCAGGATTGAAACCAGAGAGAGAGAGAGAAATACTTTTTTAAGATAAGGTTATAAGATAAGATAAGATAAGATTACATTGTGTTATTTATGTAATTGTCTTATTTTTCTTAGTAATGCCCCAGAACAGATTTTGGTCTAGTGGGGCAATATATTCCTTAATGATGTGTTTATTTTATTTTTGCATGTAATATTTTTGGAAAAAAAATAATAACTGACTTAAAAATATGTTTATTAATATTTAATATGACAGTGTCTGTTGAGAAAGCTTAACGTTAAAATATAACCTAGTTTTAAATATCTCTTTCAGTACAATGATAATACTTCTGAAATATTATTCTCTTCTATAGAAGGACTATAGTCCTCCAAATGATATCCAAATACCATTTCTATTAAGTATTTATTTAGCGGTTTCAAGTTGAGTATTAATCCCGCATCCTATTATTGTCCAAATACAAAATCCCTTTTAAGAAGTATTTTCTCTCTTTGAGATAATAATAATTATTATGGAAATCAACGAAAGAATAGAAACAATGAGATAAAGAATAATACAAAAGCTAATAATAAAAATATCTTAACAATGCAAATGTTAAATAGCAATTAACAAATGTAATTAAGTTGGACGGGTATTACAAATAATAAAGATATTAAAAGTCACTTAAAGCTCTCTACTTATTGTTTTGTTTAACACAAAAGTTAATATTGCCCACTTGTATGAAAAATATTTATTTTTGAGAAAATCATTTTTTTTTTAAATTTTTTACTGTAAGTATATTGATTAGAATTTCATAGAGGAATACAAATACAGTCAATAAACAGAAAAAAAAGTTTATTACAAAGGCGCCATCTCTCCCAACTAACCCAAAATGAATCTTAGTTCAGAAAAGTTGAGATGTCGGCTGGCTACCTCACCTTCAGGACATGTCGTGATGGTGTAGTACTGTTGTTTAATTATTTTATAATTCATACTATCATGGCGTTTGCCATAAATAAGATAGCTTGCGAACTCAGTGCATGTAAAAAATAGGCCCAGTTAAAATGTTGGAAGCTGTTGCGGCCATAAAAGAAAAGAAAATGGGATACCAAAGGGTTTCTAAGATATTTGAGGTTCCTTAGACAACGCTTTTTTGATTTTATTTTATTTTATTTTATTTTCACAATATTTAGAATCAAACAGTCGTTATACAATATGTTGACAATTAATATATTTGACATGTAGACCAGCGAAGATTCCACTCTTACCAGAAATGTTTCAATCTTGAGGAAAAAAAAGTAAAAGTTAAAATGCTCCAAAAAAGTCAAAGTAAATTTAAATTTAAAAACAACGATAATACAATACTTAAAACAATACAAAAACATAAATATAAAAGCAAAAAATCCTAAAATACTAGAAATTAGTCCTTCAGTCACATTAGTCTTTAGATAAAAAGTAAAGTTAAAATTTTCTGAAAAAAGTCAAAGTATGTAAATCTAAAAATATAAAATCTAAAATCCCAAAATACCAGAAATCAAAACAAAACAAATAAGCAAAATCACCCATCCAGTATGAGTTACAAAGCCCAATCAAATACACAGCCAATATCCAATGTCCCAAGGATGCTATGATCGAGAGAGCCATGCATTCAAGCAAGAACACCCATCTACCCCCCGCCCAAATGTAAGTGATCCGATTCTGCCAAACAGTGAGAGACCGAGATCAAACCACGGGGACCGCTGATGACAACAAGGCCCCGGACACTCCCGCTCTAAAGTCTTGCTTATTCATGACGAGTATGTCAAGGCTTTGAAAGAATGAATCATAAACAGAACAAGAGCGTCTCAAAAAAGAATTCTGCACATAGTTGGTGGTACACAGTGGAAATCTGAACAAATGATGGAACCGCGTGCTTCGCGTCGGACAATTAAATGGTATACTCTGTACTAGACCAATCGAATCGACCTCGTTATTCAGCAACTTATACAGATACATCATATCGACTGTGCTCAGGACAAAGGCATTAAACCACAATTTAGGCAAAAGTCGTTTTCTGTTTTTTTTTGCTTATAACTTGATAGTTCCTGAATATTTTCTCTTCAATTTTTATGACATAATAAAAGAACTACATTACAATAAGATGGTAAAATAATAATGACAATAATTTTTGTCATTTTCTTTATCCCACAGTTTTTTTGCTTCTCCTATGAAATTTTACCGATGTGGTTTAAACCCTTTGTCCTGATCACAGTCGATATCACTTACAGTTCTACGATTTTCAAGAGTCGAAATATGATAAAAACGTGTAGCAGTTTTATAATCATCGAAGTGATTCTGAGTCAGAAAACCTAGATGCTTTATGAATTTTCCCTGCAATTTCTCAATACGTTCAATGTGTGTAACATACTGGGGGCTCCAGACGACTGAACAAAACTCCAACTGGCTTCTCACAAACGCATAATACAGTATCCTAAAAGTAAATGGAGATTTAAATGGTTTACTCACCCTGATCACGAAACCAAGCATTCTATAGGCCTTATCGAGCACAGCATCGACATGGTCTTTAAAGAGTAACTTCCTGTCCATAATCACTCCCAAGTCCCTAACCGCAGTTTCCCTTCGAAGTAACTGACCCTCAATCCGATAGTCGTAAATAATGGGCCGAGCACTCCTAGTAAACGATATTGAGCAACACTTTGAAACATTTAAGTATAGTTGGTTACTCCTGCAGTATTCCGAGAGTCTGGCCAAGTCATGTTGAAGCAATTCACAGTCATACGGACCAGTTATACTTCTAAATATCTTGGTATCATCGGCAAAAAGGAGAAACTTAGAGTTCTGGAAACAGAAACCAATATCATTGATGTACAATAAAAATAAAAGCGGACCAAGATGGGAGCCCTGAGGCACACCAGATTGGCAAAATCTGAAACTGGAGACCACTCCACTAATCGCAACAGCCTGTGAACGTCTTTCTAAGTAAGATGAGAGCCATCTCAGAAGGTCACCGTGCACACCATAAGCTTCCAGCTTGTGCAAGAGAATCTTATGATTAATCTTGTCAAACGCCTTTGAATAATCCGTATATACGGCATCCACCTGTACTCTTCGGCCCATCGAAGTAAGTGTATAGTCAGAAAACTCCAATAGGTTGGATTTGACAGACCTACCAGTCATAAAGCCATGCTGAGAGGGAGAAATAAAAGAATGCACTATAGGCGCCAGTTGGCTGACAACAATCTTCTCCATCAGCTTGCCCAGAACTGAAAGCTTTGAAATCGGTCTATAGTTGGAAGCATCATTTTTGGGACCAGACTTATGTTTAGGCGTTACAAAGGATCTTTTCCAGATATCCGGAAAAACTCCCTCAGCAAACGATTGATGCAGTCTTTTGAAATCTGGAAGAAGTTTGATGATGAGCGAGATAATTGATAAATTAAATTTTTGTATATTCCATATTTGTGACCCCCCTATTCCATATTAATGACCCGTTTTAGAAAATAGCGATTTTCTCATATTTTGTATAACATTGTTTATTTCATATTTTAGTGCATATTTCTTCCTGTTGATGTTATAAGCATGTAAATAAATATAACTGGCTTTAACTTAATTCATTAAAATGTTAGTTATCCTTAATAAATAAAAAAATAAGCAGTAAAACGTAAACGGTATTCCATATTTGTATCCCTTCCTCTACCTATATATTTTAGATGGTGCCATACCTCATTGCCGATTTGAAGATTTTACATATAGTAGACAGGGAAAACATTTTTTAAGTCACAAACTCAGCGATGACGTTTGCTACACGGAGCTTTGTCCCCTTGATGTTAGAAGACATCTGAGGCCTGAGTCAATAACACATTTTCATGTTACGTTTTCGTTCCGTTAGCGTTCAAATGCAGATGATGTTGCGCCAAAGTGTCAATTTTCGTAACTATTGTGTATCTTAGCAACGACATTGACATTTGCTTGCAACTTCGTCTATACTCGAACGTTAACAGAACGAAAACGTAACGTGAAAATGTGTTATTGACTCAGGCCCCTGAGCTCTTCGGAACTGGCTGTGAATAGATTTACTGAGCCCAATAGAGCCGGTAAGTTTAACTTCTATGAGAGGGCCTTTGGTGTTGTTGGACCGGTTATGTGGAATCGCCTACTGGTGCCATTGAGAGATGGTCAGACTGTCACCAGATTCAGAAGCAAATTTAAAACAGAACTCTTCACTGGCGCCCTTGAGACGGTCTAGGGACTGTTAAACGGCGTCAAAATAAAATCATCCAAAATCATCATCATCATCCTGAATGTCTTAATTTTTTAATGGCACAGAAAATACCACTTGCATATTTATTACATGCAGCTTTTCTGCCGACTTCTCCACTTGTGGGACACGCCATGGTGTAGTAGTAGTAGTAACAAGGATTTTTTTACGAATATCTATCTGCCTTTTACATGACGCCCAAAACTTACAGAAAAAAGTGGGAGGCTTATTATTTACCGGGAATCCACGGGGTGAAAAGGGTGAGTGTAATTTTGTGTATGTACCTACCTGATTTCAAATGAAAAAATCTTATTTAATTATTTTATTACAGTAAATTTTAAACTGATTACAATTTTTACTGTGATTTCCTATGGGAAAGTTCACTATACCCAGTTTAAAAGCTTATAAAAGGTTTTTCGCCCAAAAAAATATGTTTTCATTATCTTTTACGATTTACGATGTTTTAAATATTGTAAATGGTTTATATGGTTGGTTATACACATCCCACAGGAATAACTGATTTTGTTTTAAATCATAATTTCTGACAAGATTCTGTAGGAACAGAAATATCTTAAGTGAACACCGAGGCTAGAAGCTTTTACTTACGTCTTCGTACTTCGTCTTACGAATTTTCCTCTATTTTCATTTCCATTCGGTTTTCTTATTTTCAATAGAAATTTATTTATTATCATTTTTAATTTGTAAACAAGAAATGAAAAAAAACTCTATTGGTATTAAAAAAAAAAATAATCGTGAAAAGAACATGTTCAAAATGGTCTTCTCTTTGTGAATCATAAATCAAAAAGGACTGTGTGTAAATTTAGAATTATTTTAATATTCCTGATGGTTCGTAATATATAAGAAGGTAGCACTGTTATCTTGAAGAGGGAGTTTCCACCGACTTGAAAACTTTTCGTCTATCATATTATGAACGCATGGAGTACCTTTGCATCCTTTTTTATCCTCTAGATAACGGTAAATTATATTTAGGGATCGAAGGTCTTGACTTTTTTTCTCCAGATCAAATAATTTTTCTCGGAATTTTTGTAAAGGGCAAAAAGGAACTGAACACCTAATAACCCAAAACGTCATGATCTTGTAATATATGCCTTTAACTACGGAAGCAAGTTTCATAAAATATTATAAAAAAGGTATTTTAAATGTTCTTATTACGCATTTGATAAATAATGTAGAACCAACCATTATATCTATATATTTAAATATCACGCAAACGTGATTTTTTTCTTTAAAGATGAATACATACATCTATCTTTATCCCATCAGAACCTTTCTCAGAAGTGTGCTAGTTCCCATGTTTGCTGCAAGCATTGAACATATACTAAGTAAAATTCAGAACATTATTTGTGTGGGTGAATAACATCATTCTTAGATTAAGGCTTAGTTCTTACTTGTTGAATCAATATTGGTGTTCCAATATTTCATCATATTCATCAAAAAATAATTACCTATTTTTAATTTAATAATTTCTTTAATGATCCAAACGGATCATTCTCTCATGAATGAATCTTTAATTTAATTTAAGCGATAAATTATGTGACTCATTCTGGTTGAGTATTTGTAATTTTCGAATAGGTAATAATAAAACATAATATTATAATAACTTCCGATAGTTAGCAATGTATCCACAACATATTCGTTTCATTAAACAATGTGATTTGATTTTTTCTATTATTGTATTCCTTTATCAATTTTTTAGTCAATAAATACTATCACTATTGTTATATCATTACAGCATATCCCACAAGTGAGGTAATCAGCATACCAGCTACGTATAATAAACATGCAGGCTTTCCTCTCTGCGCCAACAAAAAATTAGGACATCCTGTTTCGGGGGTCATCGCTGAATTTGGAACGTAATTTTTTTTTGATTTTCCCGAACAAATACGAAATGAGTGGAAGGTAAATTAAATATTTGATTTAATTAAATTTACACGACGTTAAGTCAACATTGTTAATCCAACGGTCTATATTATTTATTGCTCAACTTAAACCAAATTATTCGTTTACTATACGGTATCAACCAAACACATAATTTGATCGATAAATTCCAGTTCAAAGAATGTCATCATTCGGGGGACATAGTACAGGGAGTAATATTATTATTCACTAGGAAATATCTGGTACATCCGAGATGTTCACAAACTAGTTGAACTATTTTCACATTACCAACATGTAGAACAGACTAGTATCAGGCAATTACTTTGTAAGATTACTTACTGCCTTCATTTAGAACGTGGATCGCCTTATTACTTTACTTTGGATTATTTGGAAGAAATTGCGCCTCTGCGATAAACGGGTTAGTTGGAAGACATCGCATTTTAGCGATAAACTCGCCATCTGTACATTGAATTGTGTAACTGATATTTATATGACACTGTTTTATTTTGTAATATTGTAAGTGTAACCAATGTACAGTGAAGAATAAAATAAATAAATAAATAAACTCACCCTCGGCTTATTGATTTCTTTAATAATGACAAATTTATAAGTAAAACTGCTTGTAATCAATGCACAGCAAAGAATAAATAAATAAATAATTAAAAATAAGAACACTTTATTTATCAGAAAAAAAATCATGAGCAAATGACGAGCTTATTGCCTGGAGGCAATATCTTCCAGCTAACCAAAGTAAATAAACATGGATTATGGAGATAGTTCAACAAGTAACCATTGATTAGTTATGGGGTGTGTTTTTTTATCTAATCTTTTATTGCGTCTGATTCACGTGAAAAAATCACATTTTATGAATCAAGGGATTTGACTTGAAACATGCTTTGGTTTACAACGGTTGAGATTTATCTGACCACTTTATAGATATTTACAATTGTGAATGAATTGCCCTGTTTTGCAGCCATTTGATCTTCTAATAGGCTTTTATGCATATTGAAATAAACGACATTTAAGCTTGAAAAATGATTCGAATAAAAGAAGAAAAATCTGATGTAAAAATCGCATTGTGAAAAAGACTTTATCGTTGTCTATCTATTTATCATAAACGAACAAATCATTATTCACTATATACTTCACGTATTTCACGTACGTACGTACGTACGTACGTACTTCAATTCTACGTACTTCACGAACAAACTCGGTAAGGGGTATCGTTAGAATTTGTAGGTAACTACTACATTGTAGTTATAATAATAGTAGATACCTAGTAGTTGTTTTGATATGGTTGTTTATGCGGATACAAGGTAGCACCGCAAACTGCGAGAGAGAAACCAATTGCATTATTCCTCATCATAGAATATCGTATTTACTGCTCGAAGCATTACAGTAATTACTCCAATATTATGTTAACGCTGAAATCATAAGAATATCAAAATAATATTTCGAAATATATCTTGCATTTCTTGGAATTCTAAATAAATAATAATATTTTACAATAGAAATCCTGGAAAAGCACTACCAGAGTAGAAGAATCAACATTATAAATTTAAACAAATTATTATTGTTTGAAGTAAACACTTATTATTTTACTCAAATGTTTCAATCAAGAAAGTTGTAGAAGTAATTATGAAAAAATTATGGTATGTCGGAAGGGCTGTAGAGCTACAACCAGGTTAGTGGAAGAATAAAATGGCAGATCGTGATCTTCAAAGTTAAGGAGAACAAAGCAAATAAATCGTTATGCGTCACCTTTGTCAATCGTCAATTTACTTATCTTTATCAATCTATGGTTGGCTGGAATATATTACTCTGTAACGAAATGGTTGGTTGGAAGATATTGCTCTGTAACAAGTCCGCCATTTGACAGAACACTTCTATTTTACTACGTGTAGTTTGTGAAAATATTATATTATTTGTACTGCCGATCAAGTTCTTTTTACTGTTATTATAACTGTAGATATTTTTTTCAAAGCCCAATTATTCATTCCAGTGGTATATGAATCTTGTCCCTGAATTGAACATGTGATGTGTGTGATATTTAAGATTTATGCACCTGACCCAACACTGACAGAAAAGAGAGAGGACATTTTGTTTGGTTCACTATAAAAAAAACACTAAAGGTCTCTTTAATACCGAAAGTGATTAATAAAATAATAAATATATGTCTTTATGCAAGGAGAAAAAAACGCAGATAAGAAAAAAGCCGATATTGAACAAAATTATGAATTCATAAATACAATTTGGGTATTGCGACATGACATCTATTACGGTTATTATGCCTAAAAAATATGTAATATTTTGTTTTTCTCAATTGTAGGTAGAAGAGCGTGCGTGCAAATTTGAATAAAATGCTCCTAAATTAGATAAAATATAATAGTTAAATTAGTTGTACTTACATCAGTGGTTCTTTTTTTACACTTGTCCGTTGCGGCGAATATATTGAGTTGAGTACTTTCAGCCTGAAGCGGACATTGGTCAATATCCACACGTCGTAGGTCAATATCTATGCCACTGGTACCCCTGTTGAAAAAAATACAGTAAAGTATTATTATTATTATTCTCTTTAAATTTTCTTTGACCCTCATTACAGCGTCTGGCCAATGCAATGTACAAAGAGATACAATTTATACATGGCAACACGCAAGAAAATAAAAATAAACAAACAAAAAAAAAACAAAAGATCACCACAGAATGTTCGTTGCCTCAATCAAGGCAACGAATTCCCTGTAGAACAGGGAAAATATATCACAGTTCTGAGCCAACAAATTAAAAAATACCATTGCCCTGTTGGATGGAGAATTCATCGCCAAATTCGTTCTTCCATGGGTAGGATAGAACAACAAATGCCCCCGCGATCTATTGTGCCCCCGAGTGCGGCACGTAAAATGACAGTAACATTCTCAGTCATTTGTTTTCATTAGTTCAATATTTTTGACACTTTGGTGTTATTCTATATACAATTAATAAACTTTGATATTTTTTTTGTATAAAAAAAATATTTTATTATATTTTTCATATTCTACTCGTTTGATTCACTTCATTAATGAAAATTGGAGACGATTTTTTGAAAACTTTTTTTACAAAAAGATTCATCTATCCCTCCCTCGCTAAAAAAAAAGATTATCCGATGATGGCCGTGAGGTGTGAGGTAAGTGAATATTAATTGAGATCAGAGAGAATAAATTACTATGTTATATTCCTTGATTAATCTAAAATATCAGACCCATCATTTTTATGAAAATTTCTCTGAAAAAAATATGTAATTACGTGAAAAGCCTTCGGCGATTAAGAAAAATAAAATTTTGAAAAAATATATTTAATGTCATACTAATATGACTAAAGAAAACAATGAAGGTAGATCCCAACATCATAAGTGATTAAATGTTGCCTAAAAAGAAGATCTAACTTTAATTTGTGTAAATTTCTATAATTGATATTTGGGTCCCAAAAGTATTCGCTTTTCAAAGTTGCTCCCGGAAAGAGGGCCATCCTCACTTACATTTGTAGATTTTGTGTTAAGTGAGTATCCCTTTTTAATCAAATAGTTCGCTGTTATTTCAAAAACTGGGCTTCAGAAAATAAACGGTCTGGCTTATTCACTTATGAAACACTGTAAGAATCTTTTTAATCATCTACACCATCACAGCATCCCCCCCAAGTGGGATAATTAGTGGACTGTTTGAAATAAACATAGGTACAGCTTATCCTTTCTGTGTTATCAAAAAAACGCTTACTTAATTTACCACTTTGATTTCTCTTTGTAATGTCTTGACCAATTTTTTTTAACAATTTTGTATCTTATTTTATAAATATAACATGATTAATGTTATATTGTCTGTTAAACTCTCGTTTCTTTAGTCTAATTGTTTTGTGTCTTTTTGTAACAGATCTTTCCTTTGTTTACATGTTTTGTATGTATACAGAGGTTTAACATGTAAAAGGCTTTGGCCGTAAATATTTGTAAATAAATAAATAAAGTAAACCTACTTGTTTTATTCAAATAAAAACGTAACAATTAAAATAGCTCAAGTGCATAGTTCATCAATATTTTTCTACAAAATATCCAAATTTCACGGTAATTTAATGCTTGTTGATATTTTTATCTTGAAATATTTGGGAATATATCCAACATTTGTTATCACAGATCATAAAAAGAATATACACGGGTACCTTTGTCGACCTTCATATAAAACTTGATATGGGTCAGAACTGGCGTAACTATCTTTCAACATCTGCTCTCATACAAAAGTGTGTGGTCTTACTATTCTATTTATTGGTAGGTAGTCTCCTGTTTAGCAATATTTTATAGAGTACGATGTAAATATAAGAGAAATAATAATATATACCTAAACGTACAAATTATTGACGTGGTTTTTGTCGTACCCTTTTAAAAAAGATATTTAATATTTAAGGTAGGCTTCTAAATAATAAAAAATACACCCCGTACCTATAACGTGTGGGTGCGAATTCCCTCATCATTTTATTCTTTAGAAATTTTACAGTAACACCTACTATATGATATATATTGATCTTTACCCTTAAAGGATGCCCAAAACATATGCAAATAATGATATTATGTATCTTGGTTTAGTGGTGTCACCATGGAGGTTTTTCAATGGAAATTTAACCTTGTTTTGTTTGTTCAATATTTTTGATTGTTTAATTCAGTACTATTGGCACGTGTAGCGTAATAAACTATTTACTTAATCTATGAACGAGACAGTCAAGAAACTCGTAGGTAGTATGAAGAAACAATGTGTCAAAATTTGTTTTCAAGTTTATATAAATAGTATTATCTACACCTCTCGTGCTGAATCCTTCATGGATTAGGCAAGGAGGAGAGAATGACATTATGAAATTATTAATTTTGAAACAGATATAGAACGGTGTGATTTTTATTTCATGATATAATGGTAATCGTTAGTTTACTGAGGATTAATAATAAGTTATCGTTTCGATATTACGACTGCCATTAGAATTAGGAGATGCTGGGTCACTAGTTTTTTGGTTGTCCAAAACGGTACCTACCTATATGTGATGTAAATGTATCTACATTTTGAATTTGAAAATGTCCAAAACCTACTTAGTATTATCGACCGTTGGTATAAGGAGGAATTTAAAGATAAATTAATAAATACAAATACTTTTTTGTACTTTCACAGTGGAAGTACTAGATCGTGTTTTATTTTTATTAACGCACAATACCCCCTCATTAGGTACCAAGAATTCGACGAACTTGTCGAAATTTTTAAAATATATATGTTTTTGTTGTATGTGTCGTTCATAATCATAATTTTTCTTATGAGAGATTAACCGCCGGTTAATTCATTTACCAATATCTTAAGCAGTAGCTTGAGAGTGAGATGTTTTCTAAAAAACGCATCACTTACCTAGTAAAAACACATGATCGTACATTGTTTCATACACGTACTAGATATACATACAAAATATACATTTAAAAATAAAATTTAGAAGGAATATATAAAACACAATACAAAGGGGATTTTTCATACTTAAAAGCTTTCAAATTATAAAAAATTGAATCATAAATTACATTATTATGTAAATGAGTCGAATGGTATATTTTGAAATCACATAAATCGTTTATGGTACAATGAGTAGGCTTTATTATTCAGTAGCTTCCTGTAATTGTCAATATTAATTGCAAAGTGAAAAAAATAAAAGCAAACCGATGAGTAACAAGAAAATGGGATGAAATGTATACATTAATCATGATTTACAAATTATTACCGTGAAAAGCTTTTATTTTAAAATACGTAGGTTTGTTTTTTAATATGGAAGTTGTTTTTCTTTAAGACCATAATAATGAAACTAAATAATAAAAATCAGTAAAAAAATCAACGGAAACCTACATTTCATAAGAATCTCAAAAAAGTTGAAGAAACGAATAGAATATCATAGGTGCCCGGAGATAACGCAAAATTACAGATAAAGTAAATTAACATTTATGTATATTTTCCATTCTGAAAAACGTGTTCCTATTATTACTTCAAGAGAGCCAATTTCCCTAATAATTTATTTATGAGAGAAGTTTCCACGTAGGTAGTATATTAGTGGATTTTATTGAAAATTAATGGTCATATTATCCAACCATTATATAATAGATTTAATTGGAATGATTCTATGTGAAAGTTTGTGTGGTGATAAAAGCCTGTAATTTACATACATACCTACTGCTGCTACACTTCTGCGATTAGAAACTAAAACCTGTACCTTAGAGGATAAACTACGGGAGTCCACTTTTACCACTTTTGAGTTAACAATGCAAATATATTGGTGACAAAACGTTATGTTAGTGGGTAAATACTGTAGTCCAAAGATGCTCGATTGTATGATTTTTCATTTGTAATAAATATATTATGAAGTCCATTTAATGTTAATGGAAAATCAACGGAAGTCCCACATACGTTATAATATTCCATCAGGGAGAAAAAATCATAGAAAATTTTGTTACTGCCGAAATCACGGGAGTCCAACATGCGTTGTTTATACTAACTATTTAAAACAATTACTTCAAGTCGGTGCCACTAACATATGTGCATAATATATCGTTAGAGGATAAAACACGGAAGTCCATTTTATCTATAATTATCAATAAAATAACTTTTTTTAATATCAAATATTAAAATATAGCCTATCAAATGAAGATTTTTTTTACGGACTGAAATTATTCCAAATATTATGACAGTTATGGTGTTTTGAAACTTGAAAATTCATATAATTGCCTCTCCTGCACATTTATTGTATTGTGACTCCCGTGGTTTATCCTTTAAGGTACAGAAACTAACTGAATGCTCGTGAATTATATAGCATACCGTAATACAGAGTGTCTATTTCAGTAAACCTACAACTGCTTTGAATAACTTTGACACATTGAAATAGTTCTCTCACATGTTGAGAATATTTTAATCAACTTTATTAATGTGTTGAACTTTTGCATTTCTGTATTGATATAAAAATCTGACCTTAACATTTATATAATAAGTTACAATCCATTGGATTGGTCTGCAACGAGTTTGGTTTTTCTTCTCCATTCGTCTCTATTCTCAGTCAGTCTTTTCAGCTCTACGTATGAGCCACAGTTCATGTCCCTCTTCAGTTGGTCCATTTACGCGTCTCTTGGTCGGCCTCTGCCATTTTTCCCCTCGGTCTTACCCTCCGCGATGGCGATGAGTGGTACTGGGTGCCTGCTGTTGTGGCCAATCCAGTTAGCTCGTTGTTGGCCGATTCTCTTAAGAAGTTGCTTTTTTTCGCCTACCCTAGTTAATACTTCTTCGTTTTCGACGTGTTCCGACCAATGGATCTTAAGCATGCGTCTGTAGCACCACATCTCAAAGGCCGCCAACCGTCCGCTTTCACTCTTGCAACCACGTCTTACAACCATAAAGCAGAATGCACCATACAAAGGCTTTAGTAAGGTTCTTCCTTACTCTTAAATCAATATTTGGGGATTCCAATATCTTCGATTTTTTGTTAAAGGCAATCCTTGCTTGGTTTATTCTGCTCACAATTTCCGATTTGGAGCGTCCATCCTGGTTTATTCTGCTGCCAAAGTACACGAATTCTCTTACTTGTTTGATGCTCACTCCATTTATGGCAATGTTCGCACTTCGCAGTCGCTTCCTCTCTTCCCACGACCATACATTTTGTTTTTTCTTTATTTATTTTCATGTTGAACTTTGACAACAGTATACTTTCCATTTTTCCTAAGGCTTCGTTCAGCTCCATCTCGGAGTCTGCGAGCAGTGCTATGTCGTCAGCATATCTGAACCTAAACAATCAGTTTGGAAATGAGATGATTTGTGAAAAACTACCGCAAGACATTTTCTGAGCAAATATCTCGTTAAAAATAGTTTTAATACCGCATCTTGAATAAAGTCACATTTCCCAGGGTCTGTAAATCGTGAAAAAATATTGTTCCATTAAAAGAGTCCGGTAATCATGAAGGCCAGCTAAAAAAAAGTTGACCAAGCCTTGTGGCAAAAATACCGGTACATTTACATATGATATTTTTGTATGATATAAAAAATATGATTAATACATCCACGCCGAGAAAACATCGATGATCTTTGCGAGAATATGAGCTGCAGATCGTATATGAAACTGAAGAGGGTTGTATAGGATAAAAGACGATGGAAGATTTTGTTGCAAAATAATCCACAGGATTGTTTTCAACAATTTCAAAACAGAATTATCGATATTAATCTTTAAAATACACTTTCTAATATTAAATGCCTTAGTAAATTCTTTTCTGCATAGAATAATATAAAGTGTAAATAATATTGTCAACGCATTCTCGAAGCATTAAATTTCTTTTTACATCGACGCCCTACAAACACAAGCACTTCAGGCACCGATGGTTGTTTTGTATAATATTGTTCTTTAAGACAAAGACATTTAGTACCTACTTGCAAAATTTCTGTTTAATTCTTAAGCACAATAGTGAAGTAGGTATGTATTATGATAATTATTTTCGAAAAGCCAAGAAGTTGGTTTGTCTTTTCGTGCGTGAATAATTATTTGAGAAAGCTGATATCTAGGTACAAGATACTTTAATAAAACATTTATTTTTAGTTAATGCGAATGAAAAATATTCTGAAAAAAACTGAATATTAAAATTAATTTTTCTACTTATCTGTCATTGTATCCCTTTATGACGCATTACACCGACAGTCAATTAGGCACAGAAGACACAATTCTCCAATTTGATCTTGTTAAGACGTATATTATTTTTATAAACTAAATTAAAATCTGGCGTACCTCAGGGCTCAAATCTCGGTCCTTTGATGTTCACACTCTCTATAAACGATATAGAAGATTCCATAAAGAATTTTAGTTTTCTATTGTATGCCGATTACTTGAAGATAACTAAAGTAATTGTAAATTAATAATTAAAATTTAATTAAGTTTAAAGGTGTTACATCATTAAAAATAGAAGAAGATATTAAAACTTTTACGATCTGGAGAGGGGTAAAGAAAGAGGCTAAAGACACTTTTTTGCCGGGAGTTTTGGACAAAAAACACAATATGGCGCCCTTGAGATCACGTTATGATTAAACAGCGCTTGTCTATTTGTCCTTTGTATGAAATATATAATAATAATGGAGAGAGATTTTAAATAATTTGAACAGTTTTAAAAATAGTATGCTCTTTTGCTGTCGAACTGTATTGAGTTTCCTGAAATTTTTTCAACAATCATTTAATGAAATGCTGACTATCTGATTTACAAAACAGTCAGTCTTTCATTATTTGAAACAACAAAAAATATTTTTTTAAATAAAATATTAAAAGTGTCATGATTTAATAAACATAAAACTAAAAATAAACAAGTATCTCCTAGTAGGTATTGTATTAAAACATTTTCCAAGGATTAGAAAAAAAAAACACATTCGATGTTATTTTATCTCGATATATAAAATAGATAATCAGATCTATTTGAAGATAAAATATTAATTGCACATTTTGGCGGATATGTGCTTAATGAGCTAGAGGCAAATAAGAAGCATAAAATTAATTGAAGGCATTAAAATATTTTTATCATAAAATCGAATTTAAATATTATTCTGATTGTAGGAAATATATCACTCCTTATATAAACATTGTGTCTTCAACGTTTATTTATTACTTAATTTTACAGAAATATCTGTGTAGCTTCACCAAATTAATCAAGAATTGGAAGATTTATCCTTTTGTTGTTGAAATTCTTTAGCTGTTGTAGCAATGACTTATTTTAGTATAAACTAGATGTGCTAATCCAATCTCACTTACTTGTTTTGTACGAAAACAAGATTCACTGGGATGACATTCCATTACAGAATTAAGGATACAATCCTTTAAACAAATTATTTCTGTAGGGATTAAATAATAAGTTCGGCGTAATTATAAATGTTCTTTAGTCAATCTTAAAAACAGATGCAAAACTTTTGATTTATTTTATTGTAAATATTTTGTTCAATGTTTAATCTTTTATGCGGAACAATAAACTTTTTAAATTAAAAGCTGGAACCCTTTCTAATAAATATTTTATATACGCTATACTTTTTACCTTTCAATTTTATTATTCATCATTATTAGGTACATATAATGAAAGCTTCGGCATTACAAAAATGTAATCATTTCTTTTTCGTTTCTATTCATATCCTTTAATTTCGATTAGAATGTATTATGATTGGTTTGTGTGTACAGGATTTTCTCTTTCCTTTCTTGTGTATTCAAGGTAATAGGCCGCATACAGAAATTATTTCATTCAGCTTCAAGGAACCAAATAAAAACTATCCGCATGTGAAATTTCAATCCGAAAAAACCTTTTACAGATATTTTATACTCGAAATTAAAGTATAGGTATATGATATGATTATTATTATTATAGAATGTTTTATAAGGAAGTGGTATTGTAATATACGTATTATATTAAAAATTTAAGGATTCATTCACGAGTTTCTTTCATATTATGAGAAAAATATATTATGTAGTACATGTGTTATTAAATTCATCTGCTTGTATTTGAATTGTATCCAATTCATCTGAAAGCCAGTAGGTACTTTAGAAAAAACTTATATCTCAATACTATAAGGTATTAAAATGTTTTTTATATGACTATCAACGTACCTATAAAGTAATTCGCCAAAAGTTGGGTGAAATGTAATTTTGATACTCGGAATTTCTTATATTATTGTACGTGGGTATATAGAAGTAGTACGCTATATTCCTATGATTCCAAGTGCTTACCCAACAACCTAGTGTAATAGGTACCTATTTATTATTTTATACTATTCTTGTTTCAAGAGAAATCTGTATTATGTGAAATAATAATTATACATAAGATGGTTTCCAGCAACCTGGCCTTAACCAGTTATATTATACATAGGTACTCACCTTTATCACACAATAAACCAAGGTATATATCTACCTACTATAATATATAGGATCGTTACTAAGAAGCAAGCAAGTGCTTAAAGCATTGTACCTACATGTTGTTATTAATATATACCTACCGACTACAAGTATGAATTAAGGATTAAGGTGGGTATGTTAGTCCCGTATATATATATACATACATCTGTTATAATATGCGGGATTTCTGAGGGTAAATTAATTCAAGGCTTTACTTGAAGAACACCACATCCTTGATGAGCATGTAAATATGATCGCGTTGTAAATTATTTTACTAACTTATAGTGTATGTATAATACGAATATAATGTCTTGGTTTGGTATATATTGTATCTCTATATGTGCTATGTTGGAGATTTATGGTCTTTTCAAGAATTGGACAGTTTACATCATATAACTCGACTAACCCTTTAAGACAAATTAAAAATTTGATAAGAAAATATAATTTTAGATTAACAACTATATTTTATTCGTATAACAATTCAATAAATATCAGTGTCATCTTCGTAATATTGGAATATTCTAAAAATGGGAAATTATTAAAGGCGTTTCTTTCTTTTGCCTACTACGTTTGGCGTCAGCGACGTAAGGGTATAGGTAGCTGAATACATAGATACAAAATTATCAAATTATATGGAAAAGTTGTGTGAGCGAACACTTAAATTTTCATACAAATATTTTCTTCTTACGTATTTAAAATGCTTTCATATTCCACAGGCAAAGGTTGTAAGTTTTTTTCGTTTGAATTATTCAAAATAGGTAGCAATAGAAAATAATCTTGAAGTACCCTAATTGTGAACTAATCATTGATCATTTGGTGTCTTGGTCGTAGCTAATTCTTGTATTACGTCATTCAGCTGAGAGACAAATAATTTTATTTTAAATTATAATCTTGCTGAGGATTTACAACTTTGAAGGATTGATTAATATATAAACAATTACAATAACATGGTCCTAGGAGTACACAAGTCCAAGTACATGGTCCTAGGAGTACCTAGGAGTACGTGAAACAGAGTACCTAAATACCTCATTCTGTACTTAGCTAATGACCGATGTTTTGACATAATAAATTTGAATTTGATTGCGGATATGAATTCTTGTAAATTATTTATCTAGAAAATTATTTCTAATTAATAATCCTTATACATTAGACAATACAATATTTAATATTACATCTAACGTTTTTGTAGTACTCGAGCTTGAATGCGCAATGCAAATTTACTTAAAAGTGTTTCGTACTAGATTATTTATGTTTCCGTGTTAAAATTTTAATAGTTCATATGAAACATAACATTATTGAACATGAAATGGCAGAATTAAATTTAATACGGACAGGGTAATTTGTAAATTATTTACCCGTAGTAAGCTACTCCTATTTAGTGTAATGCTTTAAAAAGTTGGATGCTCATTTATTCTTTTTTGGAAGGTGTCATTTATCATATAAAATTATTTATGACATCTCGTTCATTTACATTTTCCTCGTTTTTGTAATTGTTAAACATTATATTTTTA
Organism: Athripsodes cinereus; assembly: GCA_947579605.1. Lineage (NCBI taxonomy): Eukaryota > Metazoa > Arthropoda > Insecta > Trichoptera > Leptoceridae > Athripsodes > Athripsodes cinereus. The sequence continues at coordinate 9,138,965 of OX388311.1, forward strand.
TTCGATTGAATAATATTCATTGAACATACAGAATCAGTGTCTTTTCATACATTAATTATGAAAAAATGTGCTAAAAAAATATCAGAACATATCATTAAAATCATTTAAAATTTTGCTCTAAAAAATTAACATTGGCTGTAACAGAGTGTTATTTATTTATTGATTATCTTAATGAATCATAATATAGTTGCAATTAAAAATATGTCATTAAGTTATCAAATAGTTGGACAACTAGCTTAAAGTCCTATCCTTACCTTATGTACTACAAATTGGTTATCAAACAGTGAAAACATAATAATACAAATTATTAATATATAGGTATTTCAAAAGGGTTCGTATCTAAGGTTTGATATTATCACATATTTAATGTACCTTACCATCTTGATAGTAATAACATATTGTAGGTAGGTATGTTATATTTTATAGGTATGTTCCTTTAAATTATTACTAGTAAAGTATAATAATATGGCACAGGGTAAAGAGGGATATTCATCAATGGAATGTGTATTACTAGTGTGCCGAACCAGACACTCCTTTCTAGATAGTTTTAAGTAAAATCAAATATATGTATACCTAATATCAAATGTAAAAGAGAAATGTGAATGTAAGACACGACCCCGCGCGATGCAGGTACAAATAAAGTTCTCATACAATATGCCTGCACGCGCGGTGTGCGTTGTCATGTAACATGTGTTGTTATTATTAGTAAGAGCTCCATCTCGCGTGACCTTCGTGATATGAATAACGAGGTCACGAAGGGAGGGGAGTTACTTACGTCGACCGATAACCGCGCGCGACTCACTCCCAAGCCACTGTCGGCTGGGTCAAGGTCGGCGTGTATCGGACGCTTTATAAGTAATACATTTTACTGAATAAAATTACTCTCTTCGGAACAATCAACCTGGCTTTCACTACTGACTACCTCAACTGCTCTCTTGGACTGGACTGGATTGGACTACCACTGCTGACCACTACACTCCCTTGAACTGGATTGGACCTTTGGCTTCAGCTGTCCTACACCTTCCCTGCACAGACGAGCTTCCAAGTGAATTGGCACTGAGGTGGTTACCGTGAGCCGAGTACTTCTTCGTCAATACGCCGCCGTGTAGCTTCTTGTGTTCTCTATACAGTCAGTGCTATCGGGATTATTGCCCGGTAGTGAGTACTTGCGAGTACACAGGCTAGCTGTGCTTAGGTGTTACGGCGGAGTCGTGCCCGGTGGAAGTAAACATCCCCAGGTCGACGAACGAAGGGAGTCTCCGACGTGTTGTCGAGGGTAACGGCGGCTGAGCCACCCTACTACTACGACGCACCCGGATATACCCGTCCAAGGCATAACAAGACATCGAGGCGGCGGCTGTGGTGCCCAGCTACCCCCCACTCACCTCCGACTCCTAACATCTGGAGTACAGTTCACTTGTGGACAGTGGCGAGCTGAGTCGGCTCCCGTCCCGCACAAGTTGGTCCTTCGATCGCCGGATCTCCCACCGCCTACCCAAGATGTCGATGTCACTACGTTCTGGCAAGAACCACCCGGAGTCAGACCATGAGGACGATGACGCTGCATCTGAATCATCGACTGACACTGCTACCGATGAAACCTACAAGCAGATGCGCCGCCAGCTCGCACAACGAGACCATGCCGCCGATGAAGCAGCAAGGATCATCGCAGAGCTACGCCAGCAGTTGGCAGCGGCAACCAGCAGCACGACGGCCGCCGGGGCGGCCTCTGTGCAGACGGTCGATGACCAGCACCCAGTGGCGCAGCCTGCAGACCCAGCTGGATGGACGCAGCCTCCATCGCAGCACCCAGTGGCGCAGCCTGAAACCCCAGCTGGATGGACGCAGCCTCCATCGCAGCACCCAGTGGCGCAGCCTGAAGCCCCAGCTGGATGGACGCAGCCTCCATCGCAGCACCCAGTGGCGCAGCCTGCAGACCCAGCTGGACGGACGCAGCCTCCATCGCAGCACCCAGTGGCGCAGCCTGCAGACCCAACTGGATGGACGCAGTTGCCATCGCAGCATCCACCGACGCAGTATCCGTCGCAGCCTCAACAGAAGGTGCAGATGAAGCCCCAGCTGGATGGACGCAGCCTCCATCGCAGCACCCAGTGGCGCAGCCTGAAGCCCCAGCTGGATGGACGCAGCCTCCATCGCAGCACCCAGTGGCGCAGCCTGCAGACCCAGCTAGATGGACGCAGCCTCCATCACAGTACCCAGTGGCGCAGCCTGCAGACCCAACTGGATGGACGCAGTTGCCATCGCAGCATCCACAGACGCAGTATCCGTCGCAGCCTCAACAGAAAGTGCAGCCTGCAGCCCCCGCTGGATGGTCAGCCCTGCAGCCGCCATCGCAGCACCCAGTGGTGCAGCCTGCAGCCCCCGCTGGATGGTCAGCCCCGCAGCCGCCGTCGCAGCACCCAGTGGCGCAGCCTGCAGCCCCCGCTGGATGGTCAGCCCCGCAGCCGCCACCGCAGCACCCAGTGGCGCAGCCTGTAGCCCCCGCTGGATGGTCAGCCCCGCAGCCGCCGTCGCAGCACTCAGTGGCGCAGCCTGCAGCCCCCGCTGGATGGTCAGCCCCGCAGCCGCCACCACAGCACTCAGTGGCGCAGCCTGCAGCCCCCGCTGGATGGTCAGCCCCGCAGCCGCCACCGCAGCACCCAGTGGCGCAGCCTGTAGCCCCTGCTGGATGGTCAGCCCCGCAGCCGCCGTCGCAGCACCCAGCGGCGCAGCCTGCAGCCCCCGCTGGATGGTCAGCCCGGCAGCCGCCGTCGCAGCACCCAGTGGCGCAACCTGCAGCCCCCGTCTGGCACTCAGCAGCGCAACGAGCACCGCCGGTTGGCAATTGGATTCACCAACCATCGACAACACACAGTGAATGCGCCAATGCTTCACCGCCGTGGTCAGCCGCTCCTGTACACTGTCCGCCGCCCATCACACAGGACATGTACACAGACGATTGGGTACGCCGCCACCGAGACATTGGCCCTGCGCCATCAAGCCGTGACTTAGAGCTCCCGTCCTTCAACGGCGACCCATTGAAGTGGCCATCATTCGGAAATGTGTTTGACTTCACCACAAGGCGCAGTCAGATCGGTGAATCGGAAAACATAGTCCGATTGCAGACAAAATTGACTGGAGAAGCTTGGAAGGCCGTGGGCCCCAAGCTGAACTACGACATGCCCGGCCTAGTAGCGCGCGTCATGAAAGAATTGGAGGCGAGATTTGCCCGACCTGGTGAGGTGGAGGCCATCATGTGTGGCAACCTCAGCCGAGTGAAGCAGCTAAGGGAAGATTCGTCCACCGCTGAGATACTGGAGGCGCACGATGAGATCGCGGCCGCTGTAGAGACACTCACCGGTTTCGACCCGAGCTATATCGCATCAAGAAAGGATCTATTGCGGGAAGCAGTAGCAAAGTTCCCATTCTACATAAGAAATCATTGGACGTTAACCCTCGCCATCAGCGGAAGGAAAATTGGAGACCCAGTCACCCTTCACGACTTCCTCGCGTGGCTCACGAGATATGTGAGCTCGGCCCGAGATGGTGGTAGCGAGGATTGGTTGCAGGATAGCAAACGCCGCGCAAAACTGAAGACAACGAAGATGAATAAAGTGTTTTGTGTGAATGAACCATTGGAAAGCAGTGCTTATAATGCGAACAATGCTAATAGTGCGAACAATGCTAATAGCACGAACAGTGCTAATAATACAAACCGTGCAAGCAGTGTGAACAATGCATACAGTGGTTCTCGGCAAAGTGATGGCCGTGGTAATGGGAACAACCACCGCCAAAGTGACAGTAGCGGCCGTGTTAGTGGCCGCATTGAAAACCGTTGCGCGGTATGTGTCGGACCGCATGAAACAGGAACATGTGCGTCTTACACGTCAATGGACATAGCCGGTAGATGGCGTATAGTGCGTGAACGAAAACTGTGTCGTGTGTGCCTGGCCGCAGGGCACGGCAAGCCCGCAAAGTGTAGAGCTCAACGCTGCGGCATCGGTGAGTGCCGCAGGCTCCATCATGCCACCCTCCACGATGAGGCCAACTATCGCCGAGAAGAAGTGGTAGCACACGCGACGCAAGTGAACAATGCAGGAGTACTGCTGAAGGTGCTACCCGTCAAAGTGACAGGGCCGGCTGGAAGTGTAAATATCCACGCCCTGCTTGACGAGGGCGCAACAGTAACCCTGATTGATGCGTCCGTAGCTGACGCAATCGGTGCACCCGGGAAGGTTACTGGCCTCCACGTCCGCGGCGTGGGAGGTAGCACCATCAGTGAGATGGATTCGCGAAGAATCGAGGTCAGAGTAAGCGGAGAGGATGGCCAACCGCACAAAATAAGGGCACAGACAACGACCAAGATAGTTCTGTCCAGGCAGCGCATGGCACGCCACAAGGACGATCTTCTGTGCCCTGAGCAACTCCCCGCCGTCCGGCCCCGAATGCTGATAGGGCAGGACAACGTCCAAATCATCGTCGGCCGAGAGATAGTGGAAAACGGCGACGACTCGGTCGTAATGTCCAGGACGGCGCTGGGATGGACCACTCATGGGGGAAAGAATGAGGAGGAGGCGGTCGCATATGTGATTGAGGAAGACCCGCTGGCCGATCTCGTCAAGAGCCATTTTTCAGTGGACTCCCTTGGAGTCACTGCAGCAAGAAGAGTGCCAGCTGAGGAGGTCAAGGCCCACTACATAATGACACGTACAACGTCACAAGCCACCGATGGGACGTGGTGCACTGGTCTGCTTTGGCGGAGTGACACCGTCACGCTTCCAGACAACCGTGCCAGTGCAGTGACGCGACTACGGTCGCTGGTGCGCAAGCTAGAGAGGAACCCAGAACTGAAGAAAAGTTATACAGAGAAGATAGAAGATCTTTTGACAAAGGGTTACGCAAGTAAAGTAACCAAAGAGCTGCCACCACACCCCCGGCGATGGTACTTGCCACACTTTGGGGTACAAAACCCGAACAAGCCGGGGAAGCTACGTGTGGTGTTTGACGCAGCAGCAACGCACCGGGGAGCTTCATTGAATGAAAACCTCTTAACCGGTCCTGACCTATTAACCTCCCTGTTCGGAAACATCCTCCGATTCAGGGAGGGACAAATAGCCCTTGTGGCGGACATCAAAGAAATGTTCCTCCGTGTCAGGATCATTGAAGAGGATCGACAATCCCAACTCTTCCTCTGGGAGGATGCTCCCGGGTCGACCAGCACATACGTTTTGAATTCAATGATGTTCGGCGCACGATGTTCGCCAGCAAGCGCGCAGTTTGTAAGGAACAATATTGCGATTCAGAACGAGAGCAGATTTCCGGAGGCAGCAGCAGCCGTCCAGTCCAATTTCTATATGGACGACTACTTAGATTCCGTGGATGAGGAGGAAGAGGCTAGAAAGTTGGTGCGAGAAGTCACCGCGGTCCTGGCCACGGGACAGATGAATCTTACTAACTGGGCGTCCAACAAAAAAGAAATAATCAACGACAACGGACCCCAGGAGAAGCAGAGAAACAGGGACATCGCAGCAAGCTCCGTGGCTGAAAGGATATTGGGAGTCCAGTGGAACCCGCAAGGGGACCACTTTACTTATGGACTCAACTCAGCCACAGTTTCCGAGTGGCCGACCAAGCGGCAGCTCCTAAGCGCCGCCATGAAAACCTTTGACCCCCTAGGCCTCATCGCCTGCCTCATCGTGAGGACAAAAGTCATCCTCCAAGAGGTAGTAAGAAGCGGTGTGGCCTGGGACGAGAGGGTCAATCCAGCACACGCAGCCCGATGGAAAGAATGGTTGCAACTCCTAAACAATGAAATAAAGATCAAGCGATGCTGCCGTACCCAGAAGAATTCGGCAGCACAGTTGCATGTGTTCTGTGACGCCTCTGAAGAGGCCTGCTGCACTGTCGTCTACATTAAGGAGGGCGACCAGGTTAACTTCGTAGCGAGCAAGACGAAGGTGGCGTTGCTAAAGCCACTGACCGTGCCACGTCTGGAGTTGCAAGCGGCCCTGTTGGGAGCACGACTCCATGCGAGTATAAGGAGAGAGATGACCGGTCGGGTGGACTCGACGGTCTTCTGGACCGACTCCACCACGGTGCTGTCCTGGATCCAGGGGGACCCACGAGCGTATTCTACGTTCGTAAGCAACCGCTTGGGTGAGATTGATGAGCTCACCCAAGGAAGCCAGTGGAGATGGGTCCCCACCAAAAGCAATCCAGCGGACGTTGGCACAAGAGAGGTAAAAAGAGAAGATTTAAATGCAGAAGGATTATGGTTCTCCGGTCCAGCGTTCCTGAGCAAACCCGAGGAGGAGTGGCCGGAGAACAAGATCGTCAAGTCACCAGGGCCGGAACTGCGAGCATCCTTTGTGGGAACCACTGAAAAAGAGATATTCAACGCCCTACCAGATCCAGTGCGCTTCTCATCCTGGGAGCGGCTGATCCGCACCACGGCCTGGGTGAGGCGTTTCGTCCAGAGATGCCGCCGCCAAGGTGAAACCGGTGGGCTACAAGTACCGGAACTAAGGGCAGCAGAGGTGGCATGGCTGCGGAGAACGCAGAAGATAGCCTTCGCCGACGAGATGTCGGAACTAAGACGAGGGAGGCCGATCCCGTCTGGCAGCCGCCTGAGAACCTTTACTCCAGAACTGCGGGAGGATGGCGTGCTGGTTTCAGCCGGACGGCTGAAAAACATGGAAGGTGTAGATGGAGAATTCCAGCGCCCACCCATCTTGGACGGGGATCACAAATATGTGCGTTTGATGATCCACAACATCCACGCCAAAATGGGGCACCAGAGTGCCGAGAAAACTATTGCTGAGGTGAGGCAGAACTTTGAAGTGGTGAAACTGCGAACAACAGTAAGGGCAGTTATCGGCAGGTGTCAGATGTGCCGAGTAAGGAAGGCCCGTGCTCTGCCTCCAATAATGGCACCACTTCCTCCAGAAAGGCTAGCCCACCACCAGCCCCCGTTCTCCAGATGTGGAGTGGACTTCTTTGGGCCAATGGAGGTAGTGGTGGGCCGACGACGAGAGAAAAGATACGGCGCACTATTCACTTGCCTAACGACGCGCGCAGTGCATTTGGAGTTGGCACACAGCTTAAGTGCCGACTCGTTTATAATGACACTCCAAAGGATGAGCGCCAGAAGAGGACATCCGAGAATACTATACTCGGACAATGCCACAAACTTTAGAGGCGCCGAGCGGGAACTCAACGCGGCCCTCAAAGAGCTGGCGAAAAATGAAAAGGTAGTGGAAGAAATGACTACCCAGCGTATGGAATGGCGTTTCATACCCCCAAATACACCACACATGGGGGGGGCTTGGGAGCGGCTAGTCCGCTCAGTTAAGGAGGCGTTCCACGCCATTCTCAAGGGGCGGGCACTGAAAGAGGAGACCTTACAGACAGCCCTAGCAGAAGCCGAGCACCTCGTCAACAGCCGGCCTCTAACACATATTGGGGTTGACCCGGCCGAAGATGAACCGCTGACCCCAAACCACTTCCTAATGGGGCGAAAAAGCGGGAGGCCGAACCTCGGCTGCTATCCTGAGGAGATGAATGAGGTCTGCGTCAGGAAGCAGTGGAAACTGTCGCAGCAACTGACAGACTTGTTTTGGAAGCGTTGGGTGCGGGAGTACGCACCAACGCTCTCCCGGCGAAGTAAGTGGAACAAAGAGACACGTCCACTGCAAATAGGCGACCTGGTCGTCGTGGCCGACCCGACATCACCACGCGGTACATGGCCACGAGGAAGGATTGTGGACGTGAACCAGAGCCGCGACGGGCAGATAAGATCCGCCACCGTGAAGACATCTCACGGGGAGTACACAAGATCGGCGGCAAGATTATGCAGGATAAATTCATCCTAGGACCCGGTTCGGGGTGATGCTCTAGTGAGGGGAACCCTCACGGGGGGGGTGTGCCGAACCAGACACTCCTTTCTAGATAGTTTTAAGTAAAATCAAATATATGTATACCTAATATCAAATGTAAAAGAGAAATGTGAATGTAAGACACGACCCCGCGCGATGCAGGTACAAATAAAGTTCTCATACAATATGCCTGCACGCGCGGTGTGCGTTGTCATGTAACATGTGTTGTTATTATTAGTAAGAGCTCCATCTCGTGTGACCTTCGTGATATGAATAACGAGGTCACGAAGGGAGGGGAGTTACTTACGTCGACCGATAACCGCGCGCGACTCACTCCCAAGCCACTGTCGGCTGGGTCAAGGTCGGCGTGTATCGGACGCTTTATAAGTAATACATTTTACTGAATAAAATTACTCTCTTCGGAACAATCAACCTGGCTTTCACTACTGACTACCTCAACTGCTCTCTTGGACTGGACTGGATTGGACTACCACTGCTGACCACTACACTCCCTTGAACTGGATTGGACCTTTGGCTTCAGCTGTCCTACACCTTCCCTGCACAGACGAGCTTCCAAGTGAATTGGCACTGAGGTGGTTACCGTGAGCCGAGTACTTCTTCGTCAATACGCCGCCGTGTAGCTTCTTGTGTTCTCTATACAGTCAGTGCTATCGGGATTATTGCCCGGTAGTGAGTACTTGCGAGTACACAGGCTAGCTGTGCTTAGGTGTTACGGCGGAGTCGTGCCCGGTGGAAGTAAACATCCCCAGGTCGACGAACGAAGGGAGTCTCCGACGTGTTGTCGAGGGTAACGGCGGCTGAGCCACCCTACTACTACGACGCACCCGGATATACCCGTCCAAGGCATAACAAGACATCGAGGCGGCGGCTGTGGTGCCCAGCTACCCCCCACTCACCTCCGACTCCTAACATCTGGAGTACAGTTCACTTGTGGACAGTGGCGAGCTGAGTCGGCTCCCGTCCCGCACAACTAGTAATAATATAATATGTAGGTACCTACATACCAACTCCCTCATGTGACCTTATCAAAACCCTTTCAATGAACTAATTCTAATACAATAAAATAACCCTATGTACTGTACAGTACAGATTATGGGGAGAGAGATGATAATAATATGGGAACCCTGAAGTCTACCTTAGTACATAATATGAAGTTAACTTTATGTGGGTTTTGTTTGATTCGCAGTTCGTAATAGAGGCGGCTGGTGAGTCAAACTAGAGGTTGGAACGACTGTTTTTTTTTTAGAAAATATACTATCGACTACATATCTGAATACTCATCAATGCAAACAAATAAATATCTACTGTATTGTCAAGAACAGAAGGTATATTTCCGGAGTTATTATTATTGTATTAATATAATATCCTACAAAATACAGGTGTTCGTAAAAATCACAAATGAGATTTTCAATTCACCGATGAAGTTCACCACCCATCTTGAATGATTCTTTTCTTAATTGGCAAAGAAAAAACAGTAATTTTGCCTGTTACTCCACTTGTAGAATATGTGGGAATACTTGTGCTACATGTGGTATTGAAATAATAGTACAATAGTTGTCAGTAATTGGATTATTTTATGAAAAAAAAATATTGAATTTACAAAAGGATTGCGACCCAACAAAGTTCCTAGGGATGAACCGCTGTAAAATTGCAATTTATAATATCTCACTAAGTACTTCGTACGGCATAAACTTTGAAATAGTAAATCATTTAAAAATACTTATTTATTTAAAATTATAATCATAATAATAAAGCTAAATCAATGAATTATTTAGTGAAGGGTAACTCTTGTGTAAAGGATATTATTTCCGATATTCTGCGGGATTTCCGCTGGATTGTGAGAAGTTCTGATTCAGTAATGGTGACCTTATGTATTATTTATGTATACTGTCTGATTTATCTACCTTCCATTTCCTTACTAGATACAGACTCTCGATTTGGAATATTTTTGTAGAAGGACATTTTTTCTTTCAGTACATAACTATTTAGTATCCCAATTCATTTGTACATAATTACAATTACGATGAAATAGCTCGACAGATTTTTTTTTGTATTTTTGTAACGCGGACTACCCGAAACAGAAAATGTCACCTACAATTTTCTTTAACTTTTGAGTATCTTGTGAAAGCCAGGTATTCATAAAACAAACACTTAACACAAAACATCTTAAATTCACTGCTATTAACATCTTAAATTAACTGATAACATTTGCCACATATTCTGAATGTGTTAAATTAAATTGGCCTGGAGAAGTCCAATCATCAGCCTGTTCACAAAATTGATAAAATCTATTTTTTTACTGTACCTGTCCGTTGTCATTTTCATGAATAATTTGTATGGGTGAGATAAAAAGATTAAAGGTCAATAATTTCCAATTTCAGATTTGTCTCCCTTTACATCATGTTACAATATCATCAGAATATAATTTAAGTTTTTGGTGTGTTATCATTATTCAAACTCATATTGCAGTATATCTCGAATTTTTCATGGTGAACTTCATCCCCTTGTCTTATTTTCTCTATGACAATACCATATTTCTCTGATGCTTTGTTATGTTACTGGCAGCAAATTCATTTTTTAATTTTAGATTTTTGATATATCTTCTGAGCCATGATCAACGACACCAGTGAAAACTGAATTCTCAAGGAGATTGTGTGTGAGAACATAATTCTCTAAAGAACTCTTTCACAATGCTCAATTATTGGTAAAATTCTGATGCGATTTCGTGGCCTTCGTTTGTCAGGGAATTTCAAATATTTTAGCCTTACCTGTTACAATACTTCTCTTGAGGGCTTTCATACTTTTATTCTCCTCTATTGTATGTTCAATGTCTCTCCTCGTTAAATGTTTTCAATTTCTTAGGAATACTTTTTGAGATTTCTCGATTCAATTGTCTCCAGTGATGAAGGTATATGTAGGTTCTTATTGATTTTTGAATACTTTCTCAGGTACATAAGATTAAGTATATTTTTGCTAAATTAACGTGACATAAAAAAGCATAAAACCTTTTTTTTATAAATGATGTCATAAATAAAGACGAAACACATTACTGCCACCCTTCAATCTCTTCACTGGCTCAGATGTCCGGAGAGAGTCGAATTTAAAGTGTGTTTGACAGTATTTAAGGCACTTCATGCTATGGCCCCAGAATATATCATGGAACTCTGCGGTAGACAGGCGTTAAGTCATAGACAGACAACACTTAGGTCTTGTCAAGATATTACAACTAAATTGGAGGTGACCAGTACTGTATCGAAACCAGTGTACGTGGAGCGTGCTTTTGCAATATCTGCACCTGTAGTCTGGAACAGGCTTCCACAAATGATCAGAGAAACGCAGGACTTATCTCGTTTCAAGAACCAACTGAAGACTTATCTATTCAAGAAATTTCACGGAATAATCCAGGCACAACCTTAGTTAGCAAAGAGCGCCCTTGAGGTGGATTTTTTTTCACAAAACGGCGCTTTACAAATCATCCAAATAATAATAATAATAATAATATCTCATTTTGACTGCAAACACCAGGTTTGTAGTCAAAATGATATATTACAAATCAGCTAATTACAGAGAAACACAAAGTTGAATTATACAAATTCCTAGCAATTTAGAATGTTTTGAAAAAATACATCGACGAGAAAAAGAAAAAGCGAACCTTGGCTGAAAATATCTCACATTATAAGTTATTTATTTAAAATATCTCATATAAAGTCCCTCATTTCCATGGCAAAGAAGAATATCAGAAAAACGAGAATACCACGTCATAAAGAAGAAATTCTAGATGTACAAAATGTTGTGACGCAGAAGAATTTTTCTTAAAACATTGTTGACTTGAACACGTGTATAAAAATACCGTATAGGAATATGTACCTACAGCATGAATGTTAATCTTATTGTCGTCTGTGGTTTAGTAAAACACGCGTTAAAATATTAAGCGCTAGCTTATCTTTATCCAAAAGTTTACCGTTCAGGGAATTAATGCTTAAAATAAGAGTTGGATCAGATACTTTTCAAGGTGATTGTAGGTACTTGTAGCTATTAACGTTTATTCCCCTCATACATATAGTTTGTTCATACATAAACCTAAAATCCATAGACTTATCCTAAAAAGTTCCTCCCCGTGCCTTTATCCTTCATTTTGTAGTATCTATTAGAGGAAACATGACACATATAATGTTCTACTTAGGACTAAGAATGTAATTAGTTATAATTAAGTTTAGTATAAACTGTTCACATTTAGTATTAACTACACATTGTCAGGCCCGCGATAATGTATGGCTCGGAATGCTGGACTCTCTATAATACGTTCAACAGGCAACTTGAGACGGCAGAGATGCGAATGCTCAGGTGGTCAGCGGGCTTATCATTAAAAGATAAGATAAGAAGTTCACGCATTCGTATTAGCATGGGTGTGACGGACATAAATAACAAACTAGAAGAGAGGCAACAAAGATGGTATGGGCACATAAGGCGGAGACCACCGGAACACACTGTAAACAAAGCTACGTCGGTAAATCTCCCTCGACATCCATCAAGAGGGAGACCAAAGAATACCTGGATGACACAATGCAATAGAATCCTGCGGAGAAATGGCCTGGATGAAGATGATATAGGAAATAGAAGAACGTATAACCTCAGAACGAGAAGAGCCGACCCCAACAGCCTTCAGCGGCAATAAGTTGGGACAGTGCCAGGAAGAAGACACATTGTCAACATAGTATCACACATTATTTTGGTTAGCTGGAAGATATTGCCTCCAGGCAATAAGCTCGCTTATTGCTCATGATTTTTTTTCTGATCAATAAAGTGTTCTTATTATTATTATTATTATAATCATGAAACTTATGTAACTTTTCAGTATAATTTCTTGTGAGTACATCATGTAAAATATGGTTTGCATGAGTCATATATTTTCTAACGATAAAATTTCCATTAAAAAATCATTTTGAATTTGAGCTTCCTTATTTCTTTTTTCTTTTCGAGAGCGCAGTATGTACCACAAGCGGAGTAGCCAAGGCAGCAATCATATTTGATGCGAGTCATCCACTATGCGCCAAAAAAGTTTAGACATCCAGAACGGGTGGCACACCTCACCGTTGAATGAAAGACGTTAAATTTAATATCTAACACTGGATGCTTTACGAATACATGACTAATACTGAACCCTTGAAAACTAACAGAAAAGTGAGAGACGTATTCATTGCCGGAGATAATGTGGCATAAATAAATAAATATTGGGTAGATAAACAATGACAGATGCAAGAAAGTATCGTTATGTTTCCTAGCTAGCAACCCTTGTTAATGAAGGGTGTGTAGAACCATAGCAGGGTTAAAAAGTAATTTATCAAATGATTAAAATACGAGTAGCATCTGCTTCCTATAAAAAATTACGGAACGACAAAACTCCGACGAACAATCACACTAACAAAAACAGTTGACAAATATACCTCACAAAAAGAAAATGAAATTTATTATATTATATCCACCTAATAAGGTTTTTAACACGTTTTTTAGAATATAACGAGGACTCGATAATTATTCAAGATAAAAATTATTTATCAACCTGTCTATCGTCTTTTTAAGAGACAGATAAACATTATTTAGAATAAAATATTAATTCTTTCACGTTTGGTTGAAACGTTACCTTTTTTACCAAAGAAACCTACAAATATGTCCAAAGCATAATATTATTATTTGTGGGTTGTAGGCGTACAAAATATAGGACGAAAACTGAAATATTAATTTAGACAACGTCATTTATCCTCCTGAGACATTTTTTGATCAAATTTGTTATTTATTTGTGACATATGAGTCTAAAATAACCTAAAAGATATTTAAAAAATGTTTAAATAAATCCTCGAGGAAAATTCTGAATTTTCTTTATGTCATATATATATGACAAAAGGTCTCAGTGCAGATAAAAAAAATTAAGTCGTATTTCTATATATTACTTAACAAAGTGAAATATATATTATATTGAAACATTTTATTATAGTAAAGAATAAGAGAATCTCAAAAATAAGAAAATTAATAGGAGCGACGACAAAATCTCCATTCCACAAGTTGATTTGAGTTTGAACAGGTCTCACGTTTTTATATCCCCTCGTTGCAACTGTAGAGTGCACGCAGGTTTTACCTCGAACAAGACTGCTTATTGTATTTATAACAGACGCAGTTGAAGATAAGTTTGTGGATTCCACGCCTTCTGTGGACCTATCAAATGAACTGGACGAAGAACAATTGTCACGTACAGATACAGTAGTGATATTAAAATCACGATTTTCATCGCATAATTCAATATCAGACTCTTCAAAAGCATTTAAAATATCTTCCTCGTTCAAATTTATAAATAAATGGGTAAATAAAGACACATTTTGATACTAAAATAAATTCAAAGATGAAATTTCGATGATATAGGGACCTCTTGTAATATCAGTATGACATTAAAAAATTCTCTACCTAGACATTAGAATCTGACGTAATAAGAATATGACATAAAAATATGAAACAAAATATTTTGTAGCAGAAAAACACAAAACATCAAAATAACATCACCATTGAATAAAACAATGATTATAAAATGTAATCCGAATAAAAAATTAAAGAAAAATTCATTGATTTCTCTAATATATAAAGATTGCTTATATGCCAGCAGAGAGAAACTCGCCTTACATGTCACTTTTTCCGCCATTTTTAAAAAAATTGTCGCATTTTTAAAACAATTAGCTAGTTGTTCCATAAGCAATGTGTTAGAAAAAGATTCATCTACAGAAGTTTTGAAGAATTATGGTTGAAAGTTGTTAGATGGCGTTGGAATATTTTTTTGATTTTAATGTAATATATATATGACCGAAGGATTCAGGAGGTTAAGGCTTATTTTACTTAAACTACTATACCATCACGGCATATCCCACAAGTGGGGTAGCCAGCAGATCAGCTGCACGTAAGATTCATGCAAACTGTCCTCTTCGTGCCAATATAAAAACTTTTAAACCTTTAATGTTTATATTTGAATAAATAATTGATTCACCTATTATGAATATTATACACATGTAATTTTATTGATGTGGGAGCTTTTTAATACTTTTTTCATCAAGTTTCTTTTATAAAAAGTCCATTGTGAATAAAATTTTACTTTGCGTTATCTAAATGATGAGAGCGGAAGTTTATGAAAGCTGGCTTGCGATTTATAGATTGGCTTTCAAAATCTTGGACAAAAGCTGTTATATCAATTAATACAACATATTCAGGTTACTTTTACTGAAAACTTTACTGTTTATCTTTGAATGAATAACTTGTTAACCTATTATGAATATTAAATACTTCTTAATTGATTGATATGAACATATACAAAATTGTAGTAGGTACTGATCAAAATATGTTTCAATGCAAAGTTTAAAACTGTTTGTTTATTGTGATGAGAATAACAATGTTTCAATGCAGTATACATACCTACAAAATAATGTTTTATATTTTGATATATTACATAAAACAGTATTGAAATGAATAATAAAAACATCATTGGAATGAAACATTTTATCAATCCAAATTAATAATTTATTGTGACAGGATAACTATAGTCGTTAGCACGGTAACAAATTTATAAAATACAAACGTGAAAACAATATGGTTGCATCATTATGTTGTTTATTTTTTTAATGTGTTAACAAGGTGTTTTTCAATGTAAAAAATAAAATGTAAATCAAAGGCTAAATTTATTTAAGGATAAGCACATAAAAGCCTATAATGGAAATATTTCTATATAGATAATTAAATTCTGTAAAGTTCAAGTTCTATGCTACGCCTTTGTTAACAATAAGTCTTCCAAAACATTTAAGAAGAATCGCCGACCAACCGGATAGCGTAGAAGTCTGGGAACTTCTGTAGACTATTTTTCTACATGCCGCTGTGGTCTAGTTTCTTAGTTTTGGATTTAGTATTGAACAATTTTTTACCTATATTATTTGAGGTATAATATACATGTGTTACATAAATGCAAAAAAGGTCAAAAAATGAATATACTGGAGGCAATGGACATCAACAAAAATAAAGATGACACCATTAACATTCAAATCCCACCTCTAATTTCTCCTCTTACCTACCCGTTTACTACTTCCACCCATAGATTGCCTTAAAACAATATCTCTACCAATACCTTCACATATCCATTTTACATCTCTATTAACCCCGCCCACTCCCCCTACCCACATTTAATTTTGTATTATCATGTACCATCAATTTGTCATTTGTCATTCATTAGTTATAAGTAATTATTACTGAAGATGGACGTATGTCCGAAAAGCTTTTAATATTATAACAATTTTAAATGAAAGTAAACAGTGTTTTTTATTTAAATATTTATTATCTAAATGAAAATCTAACTTATCACCCTTGAAGACTCTTCTTGGGATTTTTAATTTAATATAATAGATTCGCAATAAACACGGATCCGTTTTTGGAAATACTTTGAATATTCTTGTTTAAAAAACTATTTAAGGTATTTTTGTTTGATGCTGAATTGCATTATGCCTAAAACCTCTTATTATCAATAAAGTATTCCGAAGAATTTTGAATAACAAACTTGATAAACTTAAAACATTTTTAAATATTACATTCAAAGGAAAATGTGGGCGGTTTGTTTGTAAAAGGTTAACCAAACTATTGATTAACGAACAATATTTTGTGCGATTTTATTTCCGGAAGTTTGTGTTTTATAATAAATTAATATCTTGGAAAACGGATTCATACTAAATATGGGATTATTCGGTGTAAAATTTTATGGTTTTATAAAATGACGAGGTAGGCATTTTGCATTATTTTCTGCGTAGGTACCAACTGTTAATTTATGTGTGTCGCACGTCATGTTTTTAAATAAGGTGAGGTTTTTTCAATTTGCCTACGGAAGCACATACCCATATATTTTTATTTAAATATCTATGGATATCAATAGTACTGATTTTCACGTTTCTGCTATTGAAATTTTTTTACAGTTCTTTTCAGCTACCAATGAGATTGTGTAGTTAAAATTTGTGAATTTGAATAATTATCTATTATCATTTATAATTGATCTCGAGTTTCATCATCATCATCGCCCTCAACACTCGTTTTGGGAGCACAAGGCAGAAACCAGCATCCTCCATTTAAAATACCAATTGCTTTACCTCTTCCCACAACATTTCCAACACTATGATGTCGTTGTTAAAAGAACGGTTATTGTGAAAGAGAAACGCCTGGCCATCGGAACCCTTCTGGACGGGATAACAGTGCTATTTTTGGCCAACAATCACTGGGCATTGTCTGAACATGACCCAGCCACCCAGCAAACATTTTAGGTAGTTTATTCTAGAGTGAGTACATTATTACCTATTTTCGTGTTAAATTACGTAATATTAACAACAATTTATTACTATTGAGACGTTTCGACTACAAACGACAAAATTTAAGTTAAAAGTAGGTCCCTTTTACCTTATTCGTCAACCATTAGGTTACACAACTATGTGGTCGAAATTAGGTTACAAAATAGGTAGGATTTACCAGCTCTAATTCACCGCTAAGTCATTACTACCAATTGGTTGATATTTAGGTTCTTTTGACGTAATTATTACTAAAATATTCAACCTCATAGTCACTCGTGACACCAAATTTCAACCAACAAGTTAAAATAACTTGTATGTCAAAATTAACACCATTAAATAACTTTAAAGTAGGATTTTAGTGTAAAATATAACCAATAAGTTATAGTAACCTTGAAGTGTCACAAATTTGGTAATTATTAAGTATTATTTACGTGACACGGCACGTATCGACATTTTAAGCATCTACATTTATGAAACTGACGTTTCTCGTGTTGGTTGAGTGTAGTGATGGGCAAGTACTTTTATAAATTGTAATAACGGTTGCTTATAATTGTTAATTTATAAATCATACACAAGTTGTGAATATTGTTTGTTCATTTGTGTAAATCATAGTTGTAGTGATGGGTAAAAATAAAAAAACGCACAAACACTCCAGTACTTTCTATAGAAAATGTACAGACAAGATGAGAAATGAAAACAGTTATTTGTGCCAAAAGAGAACAGAAGAAACCATACGTAGTCCATTGTCACAAGAGAGTGATTTGTTTATAGTGAGGCAACCAACAATTGCAACAGTTTTTAATGGCAATAACAAAAATCCGGAATCAAATATAGAATGGAATAAGTCTTTTACGATTCCAGATGAACCTGATATATACTTGCAAGTAAATGAAGAAATAATTTCTGAACCAGATGATGTTGATGATGGTGCTGTCAAATCCATCAAACTTCTTGAAAACTTGAAGAAGTGGACAGTAGCTCATAAGCCGACCACGTCGTCTCTAAATGATTTGCTAAAAGTGCTAAATGATTTTGGATTACAATTACCCAAAGATGGGCGGTCTTTATTTGATCTTGGTATTATGAGAAAATGCTTAATGGCATGGTGTAATGGAAGCTATAATTTCAAAACAAAATTAAGAGGGTCAGAAATTGATTTACTAAACCAAATGCAAGAATCTTGTGAAAAAAATAGACCTAAAGAAATACATCAAAATATCAGAGGTGTAAAATATTTAAAATACTGGAAAGGAACTGAGTATCGCGTGATGCTTTTATATTTGGGTTTTGTAGTATTAAAGGATGTTCTAAGTAAAGAAGTATATGAACATTATTTATTTCTAAGTTGTGCTGTCGTGATTTTGAGCTCCAAGAGTTATTTGATCTATATAGATATTGCAAAAATTTTATTAGAAGAATACCTGGAAGGATGTATTAATATTTATGGTTATGATTCTATTAGCAGCAACTTTCACAACCTGTGCCATGTCATAGATGATGTCAAAAAATTTGGTTGTCTCTCAGGCATTAGTGCATATCAGTTTGAAAACTCACTTGGTCATTTGAAGTCTTTTGTACGCTCAGGTAAACAACCACTCACACAAATAGCTCATTGGGTAACAAGAATAGCAAATATGAATGAAGCTAAAATTGAATCAAATAGTAATGTTTGCTTAAAAAGACATTTAGGTGACGGAATTTATAAACAAATTCATTTTCAAGATTTTATGTTAAGTGATCAAGAAAAGAATTCATGGTTTTTGTCGAAGGGAAATGACATAATTAAAATGATGCATGTTACAAAAGATAAAAATCGTTTCCGTATTATCGGTAACCCATTGGAAAGCAAACAAGATTTTTGTACAACACCATTCAAGTCTTCAAAATTAAACATATACAGTTCGTATGACGTATTTTGTAACCAATCTGGCCAGCAGCACAAATTTCTTCCTCCTAGAAGTTATGAAACAAGAGATGTCAAATGCAAATTATTTCACTTAAAATACAAAAACAGATCTGTGTTCCTACCTTTGCTACATACTCTTGATGAGCAGAGGAAATCGTAATATACAATGTGCATCATGGAAAGAAAATAAAGGAAATAAGAAAAGATCAGAATTAACAACGAACGTATATTAATTAACGTATCTAACAATATATACACCATGTAAAAAAGAAGTGAAAATAAAGAATATGAAACAGTGCTAGACAATAACTTTTTTTGTTTATTAAATAAGGAAATATTATGTACATTTATTATTACTCACATAAATATTAGCACTGAAATTAAATTTGAATTGTCAATATGAAACAGTACAAGAGAATTTAAAATTATTAAATATTAAGAAAAGGACATGTACATACTAAAATAAATATAATATTATGGGTATTTTATTAAAATATTTTTATAGAAATCAATCGGTGGTGTGAATTTAAAAATAAATTAGATGTCACTCTCTTGTTTTTCGTCTACGTCAGTAGTCGTTGCTATCTCTCCCTCTATTAATTCCACCTGAAGTATTGTGTCGGGTATATTGTCGTCATGAGAGCCCAACACCGTCCTATTTTTTTTTATAATATTCTGTAATTTCATTGTCTCTGCCAAAACCCTTTTCTTGGCGTGCTTAAGAAGTACTCCAGAAAAAAGTTGCTTATTTTTCTTATGTGTCCATCTGGAGTCGGCCCTAATCAGCACACTGTAATTTTATCATAAATATTAATAGACTTTTTTTAATATGGATAATATCATAAATATTATAAATTGATATGGATAAATGACTGTTTTCGGTCAACAGTGTTTTATTTTTATTGTTACAATGTGTTCGATAGAAAATTCATCGTAATGGCGAATTAGCTCATTAGGTAGGAGATTATGATTCTATATGTTTATACCAAAGATTATGGTGCTATATGCAACAAACATGTTTTAACAAAAATAAATTAAATCACGATAAAACCAATATTACTTTGTTAATCAATTTACCTGTAGAATAGCCTGAAAATGCTTTCCAGGCTTTGAAATGCGAATTTTTTGTCGCATCCCACAGACCTGGACACTCCCGTCCACGACATCTGTGTGCACAGATGTCTAGTCATAATAGCCTCAGCTATTTTCTTGCCCACAACCTCCCCTCTTGCCTGACCATCACACCCAACAAAGGTACTGAAATGCTTTTCCTAAAACAAAAAAAGATATGTTGTAATGTAATATTAGTTTTTAAAGATTTCGTGCTTCGTGAATATGCGAAGTTTTTTGTGGTTACATCTCGTGGCAAGATTTGTATGCGGGCTCCCAGAACAGCTGTCGAACGCTCCATCATCAGACAATTTATGTAAACGTTAGTTCCTCTACGTGTGATGACATAGACTCCTTACCTGACAATGGAGCCTTTGATGGTTCTGAAAACATCCAGATAAAAACTTCTACGCAACATAACCTCAAAAAACTTACAATGTTATTATAATATCTGTAATCATTGCCAACCATTGCTTGAAAATACTCCTTGTTTATTTCCAACTCTCTGTCCATTAGTTTCAGCTGGTTTATGGAATTTATTGGGAGAGAGAATTGACTTATTATATCGGTAGGTTCCGTCAGTATATATGGCGTGTATGAGATACACGGGCTGTTGTTATTTTGTAATAAATCTAGAATTTTTTCCATCATGGTCATTAATCTGGTATTCTGCACATTTTGTTCTACACGCATGACAGCTTGTTCCTCACGCATGGCAGTTTGTTCCCCACGCATTGCAGTTTGTTCCCCACGAATGGCAGTAATCTCATCGCGTAGTGATTCAAATCTGGCGTCTGGTTGAGGGCAATCTGTAATTAAAAAAAAGTACTAGAGTTATTACTGTTATTATAAACCATACCATCACGGCATTTTCCACAAGTGGGGTAGCCAGTGGATAAACTGCGTGTAATTTACATACAGTTTGTCCTCTACGTGCCATTTAAAATTGAGATATTCAGGATGGGTGGCAAACCTCGTCGCTGAATTGGATATGAAACACCTGCCTTTTATAGGACACTCAAAATCTTACAGAAAACAGTGGGAGATCTATTCTTTACCGGGTACTTCCAGGGATATTTATACAAATAAAAAGATCAAAGTGGAGTAATACATATTCGGCGTAAACTGTAGGTACTTTTTTACCCTATATTTTATTTATACATGCATATAGCTACCACAAATTTCATTTTGTTTATTAACTGACAATATGGAACATGATTGAACTTACCTTTTGCTGTCCTCTTTCAAACTTTCACTAATAAAAAATAAAACGGGAACTCCACGATAAAACTCTCTGCACATCACTACTTGTTGACACACTGATAAATGGCGGCCAACTCTGTAACTTTGTAGTTGCGAATACCACCAAGAGGTGGAAAATTAGTTATATTCCACTTTGTTAACATTTTTCCGAGCGGCATTGTTTTCATATTAGATTGTAATGCCAAATTAAATTTGCAGGTTATGTTTATCATTTCTTTGTTTATATAAATGATTAAAATAACAAATATATGGTTCTTATAGATCAACATCACTTTTTCTGATAATATTTTACACATAAAATGTAGTTTGGATAACTTCTCAAAACACATAATAATAGTTATTTCACTTTTATTTTGATGTTTTTCAATATTTTGAAGGCCCATTGATATTATTCGATGTAGAACTATCGTGAATTACGATAATAACTTCCTCGCACTATATTTTAGATGTATAGACGCACGAAATACCGATTATCGCGTGTTAATTTGTTCTCATAAATATATTTGTCGCCATTATTATACTACGAAACTAATTAATTTAATTAAAAATGGACATGTAGAAATGTCATACAATAATTTTATACTATAACATGAAGTTAGCCGCTATATTTTGTTTGCTTAACCATTAAGTAATTCTTACGTAAATTAAGTAATATTTACGTTGAATCGACGTCATATTGTGATATAAGTCAATATTAGGTCGAAATTTGGTAGAGATCAAGTCTATGTTACGTAAATAAGAAGTTATAATTTACGTGCCGTGACACGTGCTAAAATTCCCCATATAGGTCGAATTTAGGTCGAATTCACGTAAAATCAACCAATTTAGGTTAAGTGACTGTATTTTGATGACCTAATATAGGTGAATATTACCAGTTGTCAACTTAAAATGTTTGCTGGGCAGGAGCATCGTCTTTCCCGAATCACGGAAATTACAGATCACTACTGGGTGCGTCGGCGCACAGCATCATTTGTGACATGTTCATAGCACTTTACATGTTCATAACACATCCAAAATCCTCCTAAGACGCTTAGTTTCACAAGCATAAAATTTATTTTTATAAATATATAATTGAGTTCAAAATCACAAGCATATAATAATAATATATTATACAAATAAAATAAAATCCAATTGGAATCTACAGCTAAAAATATAGTTTTATCAAAATAAACTTTATGTGAATTAATTAATATTAATAAATCAAATGTTTTTGTGTTAACACTTTGGAAATTCATTATAATTAAAATGATTTTAAAAACACTGTATAATTTCCAAATTAAATTTATTCACCTCAAACGTTTTCGCCAAGGCTTCTACTTGGCATCATCAGGAGGACTAATTAGTTAAAGTTCATATTTAGTGAGTATGTTTTCTATTACTAACTTATACTAAGGGTGGGGGGGAGTTTGAAGGTGGGGGAGAAAGGGCGGAGTTGAGGGTGTTTGATAAGAGGGAAGGAGATGGGTATATCAACAAAGGAGATGCATATGGTATTTGGATATTCACCAAATTGTTCTTGTTTTTATGGATTTCAAGAATCTCCAAGGCATTTAATTTGCTAATCTTAGACTCGGAGTGCAAGACCTTAGTACCTTGCATGTCAATAGAATGATCATGTTGTATACAATGGTCTGCAATCTCCGAGTATCCGGATAACCCCCTGAATGCCCTGTTATGTTCCTGAATGCGAGTTTTAATTGCTCTACTTGTTTGGCCTATATACTTCATATTACAATCCTTACAACTAATACAATAAACCCCACTATTATCTATATTATCTACCCTATCCTTATGATTAAAAAGTAATCTACTTATGTTATTATTGGTATAATATGCACATTTAATATTTTTATTTACATGTTTATTTACTATATGCGAGATTTTACCTAAATATAAAACTTTTCTCCACGGTTTATTATTATTTTCCTTGCAATATGGAGCATAAATGTAATTTTTAAACATGATGTGTTTTTGTTTTTTACATAAAATTTTATCAATTATGTGAATATCGTATCCATTGTTCCGGGCAATACTTTTAATTACATTCAGTTCTTTGTTGAATTCATCCTTATCTAAGGGTATATTCAACATTCTGTGGATCATAGAGTTAAATGCGGCCATTTTATGTGACACTGGATGACAGGAAGACGCATGAATTATATTGTCAGAATATGTGGGTTTTCTGTAAATCCCAAATTTGAATTTACTATTATTAATACTTATATTTAAATCTAAGAAACAAAGTTTTTTGTCCTTTTCAATTTCTAATGTAAATTGTAAGTTTTTATTAATAGAGTTCAAGAAAGTTAAGAAAAGATCTAATTGCCTCTTACTGCCAGTCCATACACAGAATATATCATCCACATATCTTTGGTACTTAAATATACATTTTAACAATGGATTTTTTGATGAGAACAGAATTTCTTCAAAGTGATCAACCCACCTTCAAACTCCCCCCC